>JACEEZ010011312.1:65139-107639 GCA_016584305.1 Chionoecetes opilio
GGAAGGTAATGGGACAATACTATGTAAGATTGTATTTGATATACTTTTGTTACATCAATATTTTCAGAGCAAAAGTAAGCAGAAAAATTATTATATGTCCTGGTGTCTGTATCATGGAGGAGTATCATTTGATTCTTTTACTCACTTCCATAAAAAGTAGACACTGATTATTTATTTCCAACTTGATATTATTGAAAAATGTGATTTTGGCTCTTGCCACATGGACTCCATTTCTAAGACATACTTGCAAATATATTCGCAGTCTTTTCCTGCCTTTTACAATGTTTTTAAGGGAGAATCTAGTATTTGATCAGGGTCACAAAGAAAAGAAAATACGACAGAAAAGTTTAGAAGAATTTCTTTAGTTCCATTGGTGTGAAGGTTTGCCTAATCCTACTGGTAACATGCTACTGGAGATTATAAGATAATTTTTCCGTGGATAGAAGAATGAATTTATCACAATGAGAGTTAGTGTAAAGTAAGACTCCTATATTTTGCTCTTATTGTGCAACCTTCATATATCAACTGCTTAACCCGTAGAGCGCGGCTATGCCCATTTGGTCACTCACTAAGAAAACGCGAGTATGCCCAATTGGGCGGCCGCCATATTAAAAAAGGTGGGCTAATTTTTCGGCAGGTGAAATCTGGCAACTCTCCTTTACCTGAGAATGACCCAGGGGTCACACATAGGTTCAGTGACCCAGTGACCAGTATAGAAGGTGAAGGTGCTGACAGGTCTCTCCCTATCGCGGGCAGAGAGATTAGAGAGGAAGACCCTTGCGGCCTGTTTTCTGTGAACGAGCTGTACCATGGATTCCATAAACCTCAACGCTCTTCATCTTGCAAGTACAATCATAGAATAACCACAAGACTTTAGCAAAAAAAAATTTTTTTAGCAGTTGCACAAATATATGGCGAATACACATTCAAGTTTGTTTTAGCGACTATAAGAATTCTGGCAAAAGTCCCGCGTACACAGAGATATTGTCACACAGGTATCCGCAGTTTACGGGTTAAGATACAATAATTATTTATCAACTTAGTGGATGAAATATCTAATATCACTCTTTATTAAGTTCATGGTATTAATTCTACCTCTTTCCTCCACCTGGGTGACTGGATAGCTTGGTGATAGAGTGCTTTGCACAGGGTTGCAAATTCATTCTTCAATCCCGGCACTTGCCCAGTGAGGGAGGTAGGGCGCTCTCATTCCTCTAGCAGAGCTACATGATCTCAGTTGCCTAGCACAGGGAACTATTGAGTCACCTGTCATCCCCTCCAACAGATGGTTCCACCCCAACGTCTCGGGCCTGGTGGCGGAGGTGCTGCTGAAGGAGCGAGGCATCGAGGGCTCCTTTCTGGCCCGGCCCTCCAAGTCCAACCCTGGCGACTTTACGTTGTCGGTGCGGTGAGTAAATCATGTAGCAGGTCATAGTCATATTACTGTTTTCAGATGAATATAGCTTTGATTGAAGAACCAGGGTGATGAAGAAGACAAATACCCTAAAAGAAGGTGTTTCTTTTATGTTATGTTGGACATTCCACACAACTGTTGTTACTTACGCTGTCTGTCTGTCAATACCACCAGTGTGCAGTGAATGTTGACCAAAACTGACATAATGGGGTCCCAAGGAAAGACCTGGAAAGTTAAAATTTGACAGGGGAAGTTGAAAATTATTACCATTCAGTTTTAACATACTGCTATTAATTGACAACGTGAAACCTGAACATTTAAGGATTTGTGAAAAAATTTCAGTAGTAGATAATAAATAGATAATGATATATCAAATTGATATATTAATTGCAACTTATGAAAAGTATATTATGGATGTTTTGGACTTAACAGTTTGCACTTTACTTTTCAGCATATATAGATTTATAGAATCAACTTGTCCTTGTCTGTTTGTGCTATTCAATCAATTTTCTACACCTAGGCGAAATGGGGAGGTCACACACATCAAGATTCAGAATATGGGAGACTTCTATGACCTCTATGGCGGGGAGAAGTTTGCCACCCTGGCGGAGCTGGTTCAGTTCTATATGGAGAACCAAGGCCAGCTGAGGGAGAAGAATGGAGAAGTGATTGAACTGAAGTTCCCCCTCAATTGTGCAGACCCCACCACAGAGAGGTGAGTTTTATGGGGAGTAGAATTAGCAAATACTTTTTATGACTTTTGTCCATATGACATGGGATTTAGAATACATGTATGCATCTTTGTAATCACTGCATGGTGTAAATATCTGTGGAAAGGGACGAATTCAGATATATGAAAACCCCTCCCCTTTGAACATCTTTATTTCTAGTAAACAAAACAATGAAGATGTAGAATGGACCTGCTGCTAATTTTTTTCTGGTTTAACAAAGGGAAATGTTTAACATGACCCTTATAGGGGGTTTATACAACCAAGGATATGTGTACACAAACTGATGCTTAGTCCTGGTGGCAGCCTCATACCCACATCATACATGTGAGACCCCAAAAAACTCAAATAATGCATACTGTACTTGAAAGTAGTTAGATGGGTGTCTTAGTTCACAGAATCACCAGAAAATTATTGGCAAGCTGTATGGTTACAAAGGTGGACCCATGTAATTGTGAAACATACTTTTCAAAAACACTTGCTGTAGCTTTTCTTCCTATTTTTTTTCTTAGCTGTTGCATACAAACAGGAAAAGACAAACTGAATAATTAAAGCCCCATGCAGCACTGTGAACCGATCTCGATCTGTTTTGTTCATTTGTGGTCATTTTAAGTAGGGGAGTGCCTGTGATTTAATACAGTGGTGACCTGCTATAATTAATCTGTTGGAATTAGCTTAGACCTCATTCCTTGTAGCGTTTGTTCTTTCTAGTCACTATTGAAATACATGTACTCAGGGTTTATTTGTTCCTGGCCCGTAGCCGATACCAAATTTGCCACCCAATACAAACCATCAAATATGCATGAAATTAGTAAAAAGGAGGAAAAAAAACTAACTGGTATGGGTAATTGGATGTAGGTGGTCCACAGGGGAACTCCATTCATTAAGAGCAGACCTGCATTAATGGTCAGCAACAGTGGGATCGTTGGGGCTGGGATAACACCCAGCCACAGGGGTTCGGCATGTTATCACATCAACCTCCGAATATGATGGCTATTGGCTCACTTTTCCATGGTTAGAGCACAACTTTCATTAATTGCTCTATGTAGGTGTGCCTGCTCTCAGCTGTATATTCAGTAAGTTTAGCTTATTTGTTCAGTCATATTTTGCTTTTGAATCAACATACACTCTCTTTGAATTGAGTTTAGAAAAGTTTTAACTTTTTTTTTTTTTTTTTTATGCATAGGCAAACAGCGACCTCTTTAATAATCATTATTACTTCCCACTTTGCCTGTTTTGAACTATATTTAAAGTAAATTATTTTTTATTTTCATTCTTATGTTGCTTTTATAGTATATAGACTGTAAACTGTTTTGATGAAGTTAATTTTTTTGTGAATGAGATTTTAGGCACTCACAAAACTACCTCAACATTAATAATTATTGTAAATAGAAAAACACTATTTAAATAACAGTAAATTAACATTTTTGCACGTTTTAGGAACCTAACCTCGCATAAAAAAAGAACAGGCCCCATGTATTACGTCACCCTCTGCCGTGGGTATTTTTTTTTATCATGTGATTTCTGAAAATTAAGAGTACCTATTCTGCATTCATTAAAACATTTTTTTAATCCCAATAGATTTCTAATTTAACTAATGAATACAGTTTGTCATGGAAAAATTAATTAAGAGATTATTTTTGTACCTGGTCACCACTGTATTGGATAGACAATATACAAACATTATTTACAATATAAATTGATGATATAAATCTTAGATATGTGGAAAAGTATAGTTTATCTCCTTTAAACTCATGTGATGGATATCAGATTAAGTTTGTTTTGCTGTGATCATAAGATACAGTATACTTCACAATGATATGATTAGATACGCTTCATGGAGTCTACTCGTATATTGAATTCTTATACACCTATACCTCGTTAATCACATCCTCGATTTACCAAAAATGTTAGTAACGCAAAAATATGAGATTAAAAAAAATGTGTTTAAAGATGAGAAATTCAAAGTTATGCACAACATTTTTCTAAAGTTTTAAGAAATCAATGGGTATGTATTATTTGTTTAATTCCTTTTTCACTTAACACACAATTTTCCAGGAACATAACTCATATGTTAACCCTTTCACGCACAGTGACGCGATCGCGTCAAAACGGGCCCGTCTGCAATCTGAGCTTTTGACGCGAATTGCGTCAAAAAACTTAAAAATTCGCCAAAAATAAAGTATTTATCAGAATTGCGTCAACATTTTCTGCGTCAAAGATCCAACCTAGACCTATAAAATAAACTAATTGTCAACTCTCTCGTGTGAGTGGATGTGAAATGATAAAGGTTTGTGTGTCAGTTTCCACTCAGCAGGCAGCCTGTGCGCGCAAATTGTCGTCCCTTTAAAACGTGTCCCGAGCTGGCCATAATGGCCATATGAAAATTATAATGGTAGCGTTAGAATCCTCATAAAAATCCGCTTTTATTGGCATATAAACCATAAAAAGCTGACTCGGGAAGTTTCGAGCTACGAAGTGGTGAACGTAAGTATTTCTTATTTCTCTTTACTCAATATTTTTTCGGAGTCGGTAAATTCCGCTATTTATTTGCATTTCTTGTTATTTTTTTCTTTCATAAGGCAGAATACTCTCTTGCAAAACCAATGATATATAATAATGCCAGGGAAAAAGAATACACGGTGAAATTGATAACATAAAAAAATAATTCGCCGCACAGTCTGGCCATTTCGCGGGGCCCCTTAGGGAGCATAAGACGGATGTTGCAGTGGACGGAAAAACTTATTAAACTTTTCGTGCGTGAAAGGGTTAAGCGAGGTATAGTTGTATAAAGAACGTATTAATTAATGGGCTAAATGGGAATACTTTCCTTGAACGCCGACAAGCTGATTCATGATCTTTTGTGGAGTTGCTTTCAAGCTGCTATAGGCATATATATATAATATATATATATATATATATATATATATATATATATATATATATATATATATATATATATATATATATATTATATATATTATATATATTTATTTATTTATTTATTTATTTATTTATTTATTTATATATATTTATTTATTTATTTATTTATATATATAAACAACACTTAATAGGTGATGCTGAATGTAGTGATTTAAAAGTTACATAAACACAAAAGAATGAAAGATTAAAAGAAAGGGACTAAAAAATATGCTTGCTTGTACAGTATTTCTCTACTACCGGTGTGTCACTGACCCTTGTTTATGTATACATCTGCAGTGCACCATTTTCTGTCCTTTCTAACATGGATAGGCACACATATCAATAACATTAGACAGATAATGCTTTATCAAATTATTGAAAGGATACATAGGCATAAAATGAATGGCAAATAAACAGGAAAGTATCTGTTCTAAAAACTCCCATTAAACGGTATTTGCTAGTATTGCAAAGAAGGATGCAAATACATGAATCTCGTATCATCAAATTTTCTTATAATGAATGCTCATATAACGTGAGTATACTGTAGTGGGGCTCAGAATATTATTTTATTCAGTCAGTAGAGGTTCTTGCTGCATTAGTCACTTGCTGTGATGATGAGGATGTCAATTACATCATTTGCCTTTCAGGAGGCACTGTCAGTGCACAGGACATTTTTTTCTAATATCGTAATGTGCCTGATCTTGGGTAGAAGAAAATACACAATACAAGTCCACTTATTGCTAGTTCCCATAGCTGCATCCAAATGATTCGCTATAGAAGGGAGGATGGCCAATTTAGTTTGGTAGGTATCCTGACACTCTTTGTAGTCAGGAGACACCTAGGAGAAGCTTTGCTATGTATTGATCACTCCTAAATATTGATAAATATCCTGACACTCTTTGTATACATCCATTGAAAAATAGCAGTAAATAAGAAGCAATCATGGCATGAATGCACGGCAAACATAAACAAATCAACTTGGCTTGAGTGTCTAGAGTGGAGACACCTAACAGAAGCTTTGCTAAATATTGATCGGTGTGTGACAATGGCATTTTGTTCAAGTTTTCATAAATTTTTCCATACTGTATTTCCCAGATTTCATCTATTGAAAACCAACAGTGAATAAATATACTGTAAGTAATGCATGAAATCTTGGCAAACAAAAATATTAAGTGGCATAAAGAGAGTTGTAATTAGCAATTATTCAATATAGAACAACTCCAAGAAGTTTTTAACATATTCAATATTGAATGGAGTTTCTGATATATTGTGAAATCTGCGAAAGCAGGGTCTGCCAAATCAAGGGTCAACAGTAGTTGATGCAGATGTTATGCAGATAGGAACAAACTTATGTGAGCATGTCACAACTATTTACTTGCCTAGAAAGTAAAGTTCTTCTGAAACATCCTACAGATGGTTTCACGGTCACCTTTCTGGACGGGAAGCTGAAAAGCTTATCCTTGAGAAGGGTAAGAATGGAAGTTTCCTGGTCCGAGAATCCCAGAGCAAGCCAGGGGACTACGTTTTATCCGTTCGAACAGATGACAAGGTCACCCACGTCATGATCAGATGTGTGGTAAGTGGAGGTGCTTCATGCCATAGTAGTCTTGTCATCAGTGTTGTTTTGGTGTTTGTTTTTACCATGGCCAAACATGTTTGTGACTGACAAAACATATAGTGAAAGGAGAATTAAGTAGTGTTGAAGGAGTAGAGATTGAATTTGGTGTATGTTAACATATATTTTCCTTGTTATTACACCCATGCCTCATTTAACACAACCTCACTTTATGAAAATTTATTTGTGAAAAATAAATAATAATAATAAATATAATACCAAAATTCATTTAATGCACGAAAAACTTGAAGTTCTGCACAAAATTGTTCTTAGATTTTAAGAAATCAATGGGAATGTCAATGGGAACAAAAGATTCTGAGACGTATTTTTTACTTAACGTACAATTTTCCAGGAACATAACTCATGCGTTGAATAAGGCATTGGTGTAACTACCGTATTTTTCATTGTATAAGATGCACCATTGTATAAGACACCTATATTTTCAAGACTATCTTAAGAGGTGGAAAAATTCCTGTTTCTTCTTTTTTTTTTTTCTTTTTTCCACAGTGTTACCTGTTATTGTTCTTAGCTCACTTCATAAGTGATATGATTACCCATAAAACACGTAAAATCCATAATATGATTATTTATGGTTGTTTCATATTTATATCAAAACTTCATTCATTAGGAAAACTTTTGACAATTTTTTTTGCATCACCGAATTCACTGAAAACAGGCTCTGAAAAATCACTTACTTTTCCATAAGCAATATCATCTTTGATGCCATTAACAGGTCCGTGGTTGTCCAGGCTGGACAAAAATTATATCAAAATACAATTAAAGTGATATCATTTCATGTGTTACTTGAATTATGAAGCACTAAATTTATTGGCATGAATTAACCCATAAAGGGCAATTGGCATTCCAGAATGGGTATAATTTTGGTATTGGGCACTACTGTCTGCACACATGACACTATTGTTTTCTGATAAGTTATTTATAATATATATATAAGTTATATATAATATATATATAAGTTTCCAATAAGTATTGTTAATTAATTTGGCACTCATTTTTGGCGTAAAGGATTATTATTATTTTTCTTTTTTCTTTTTTCTTTTGCCGTGTCAACTCCTCCTTCTGTTTAAAAAACTAGCTATATCAGCCAGAAACGGTTAGGTTAGATTAGATTAGATGTGGGATTTGATTTAGTTAAAGGTAATAGCAAGAAAATAGAATTAATACTATGGCAGTGAAGCTGAACGAGATGTTTGCGAGACAGGCCGCCCACAACTGTAAACAAACATTGATTTCCGCCCAAAACAACTGCCAAATTAGTTCAAAACGCATCAAAAATATTGAGGAAAATAAAGTTTTGTCCTCAAAATTAGTGGTGCCCAATAACAAAAACTTTCCCCAGAAAGTCTTTACCCAGGGGACAGGCAATGTTCTGGAACTTTTGGCCATTTTCCATCATTAATTACTACTGGTGTACCGGCTGCTGCCTGTCCTCCTACCACAGCCAGCAAAGATGTATTTCCACTCAATCAATACCCCTTAACTTCGCTTTTCATCCATTTTCACTAATTTAGCATGCCAAAGTTTATTCCTTGTTTAAATGATAGAATGATTAAACCCACCATAGCAAGCAAGCACTCAACAAAGGATAGATCAAATCTTTCTGCTTCTAAACGTGTAATGAAGTTGATAAGTCTGCAGAAAAAAACTAGTTTTGTTCAAAATGCTTTGGTTTATTATGACTGAGGTGAGAGGGAGGGGGATTGAAGATGGGCCGCCCTGAGTAGGTGATGCAGACTTTAGCATGTAGGCGGCCCACAGGGAAACTGCATTCATTGAGAGCAGAACTTCATTCATGGTAAACAACAGAGGAACCGTGGGGTGTGGGGACATAACGGGGATTGGGCGGGTTATCCCACCAGCAATTACTGAATATGATGGCTACTGGCTCGCCTCATAGAGGTGAGCACAGCTTCCATTATGATATAAAAAATATATACCTGCCCTCAACTGTATAGCAATTAGGTTTTATTATTTGTTTATTCATATATTGCATTCATATCAATATATGCACTATTTAATACATATAGAATTGTTGATAATGATTATTTACAAAGATAAACTTTTAGAGGCGATAAGTATATATTTGTTGTGCATTATTACATGTAGTGTCAGCTTTGCAGTATCCCCTCTCATGTGAAAATTTTATAGGAATTCTATGTTTGTGCCTGAGAACATGATGCAGCCTCTTGCAAGAATTGTAGCATCTTTTTATTTGTAGAATGTCTCTTCAGTACAGCAGTCTTCTCTGCCATCTCATCCTCAAATAATTTAGTCATTACTTTTTTCATGATTACTGGCATGGAATTAAGATCAGTGTTTGCCATTTTGAAATGTTTTTGTTTCTTATATGTTCAGCTATGACTGTCCAACTGACCAAGTAGATGAAAGATTGGTGAGAGAAGGGTCTGTCCTCTTATGTGATGAAGAGGCAGGAAATATGGTGGGAGCTGAAGTGTATGCTTTAGGCCTGGGCTAGTAGTTAGGGCTGGGCTATGACTAGCCTGCTTCGGATTTGAAAAATAATTGCAGAATGAGTGTTTGTTTATGCCTTCTTAACGTTTTACATTCTTCACAGGTGACGTCTGGAAAAGGATGTCATTAAAGGATTTTTCATTGGTGTTAAGAGTTTTTTTCTCTTATAAGGAAAAGCTTGAATTACTAATATTCATCAATAGAAAAAAGTTTTAGATATTGAGGATGCCCTGATTAATGTTGGCAGTCAACCTTATTTCAGATTACTAGAACAGTGTAATTTTATTAAAGGAAATAAGTATAGATCTTTAGGGACACAAGTGCATCTTTAGTATTTCAAATCATGTTATTTCAGGTATTGCAAATTTCTAATCATATTCTTAATCTTTAGGATAACAAATATGATGTTGGAGGTGGAAGAAAATTTGACACCCTGAGTGAGCTTGTGGAGCACTATCGGAGGAACCCAATGGTGGAACAGTCTGGCACAGTGGTTCCTCTCAAGATGCCCTTTAATGCCACTAGGATTAATGCCCGTGGCATTGATAGTAGAGTCAGAGAACTTTCGGTAAGTTTTTTCAAGTTTGGTGGTCAGTAACAGGTCAAGTAATCTATCGTCTATCTATCTATCTCCGACGTCCATTCCTAAGAACTTTACCAAAGGCATGGCTGAGACAGAAGAGTCTCCATTTATTCCTGTACTTGCATTCCCTCCTTGCACGATCTAACCCTCTCATTCTTCTCACCCCTTTCTCTCACACACACTAGCTTCCTGTCCTCCCATTTCACTGGGGTCATCCTCTACGTAGTACTATTCACATCTACTATGCTCATACATGCTCTCTTATTTATCTCAAGCACTCCTTTCTTTTCAATTCATAAATGCTTTGTGAATTATAGTAGTGAATAGTCTGTTGATGGCAGGGCAAGAATTCATAAATTTTCTGGTGAATAAGTTATCAGAGCACTCACAAAATCAACATTTTTGTGAAAATATATTATTGCTATTGCAGACAATCTTAAATATTATCTTTTATAGAAAGTCAACTTGAAATATCCTCTTTGAATAAGTTGATCATTGATGTTCCCTTCATTACAATACAGTGAGAAGACTATGATTTCAAACTGTCATTTGAACAGTCTGGATTACATAACTTCAGGTTATCATTATTGTTCTATTTTTAACCTTGAAGAAGAGATTAGCATCTTAAGATCCCCACCTCTGCTTACCCTCTTGTCGCATATACCACGTGTAGGCCTCGCGGCCTCTTGTAGCTTCCTTATTTTCTTATGTTCTTATATGACTTATTACAAATCTTGCTTATCAAAGATTTTTTTTTTTGAAAGAAATCAGTTTATCTTCTAAATCAAAGAAAACTTCAGATTTTTATGTTAGATAAGAGTAAATTATTTGATAAGCGATGAAATATTGCAAACATTGAATTCCATTGGAAATTTACTCTTATCTGTTTCCTGATGTAGATGTAATTATAATGCTAACTGGCACTGAACATTACATTTACTCAGTGCTTAAAAGTATGGACAGCCAAAAATAGGGAATCTGCCCTAATATAAGTTTGTATCATGTAATCTTAATAAAATCTACTCTGATGCTTATTCCTGGGACCCCTCAAGGGGATGGCCATTTGTTTCTGTCCATGCACTCCACTCATGCACTCCTTTTTACTCAATCTACCATCCCACCCCTCCCTCAAGTATTTTCAACACTGTCTTCTAGTGGCGGCTTATGGCATAGGGCTGCAGAGCTGCAGTACCCCCAGACACTCTTTGCCAGGTGTATGATGCCTTTAGAGACACAGCAGAATTGATACACTACCAACAAATATATCATGATAAAAAGTCATTATATGTTATTTTCAATACGTTACTAAGTGAATTATCATTAAAACCAGACCTAAATATAAGTTACTTTCATATTTGCTGTACGATTCATGTCTGCGCTGCCACCGCGCCACTTGTGAACACAGAGCTGCAGCTGAGGCAGCCGAGTCTCGTTCCTCTCATGTTTACATAGGGTGTGTACGGTGTGGTTAAATCGTGCTTTCTTTAATTACCCTCTGACTATGGAAAATCGAGTGAAGTATTTGCAAAACATCAACTTATTCCAGCTGACATTAAATGAAAAGACTGAAATCAAGCAGTACCGACTTTATTTTCAAGTAATACTGTAATTCTACTATCGCCACCTCAGCCATCCCCTCTATTACCACCCCCACCATCCCTTCTACCACCACCACTACTACCATGCCCTGAAATCCATGAACATCAACTACAACTCATACCTGAGATAGGTCAAATTTGTGTATCCTACTATTGTGTGAAGTTTGCAGTCCCTCCATTGTATTTTATCACGAGCCACCACTGCTGTCCTCCCATTGTATATGAGGCCTTTCTCTCACACCCACATCATCCACCCAGCTCTTTTCATTCCTCTTTGTCTTTTCATTCTTTTCCATTCTCAATTCAATAAAAAAAATTTGCTAACAGAGTTGTTACACTGCAGAAAAGAAGCATGATATGATGATGATATAAAAAGAGGCAAAAGGTGTCATGAAGTGTCATTGTCACTGTCATTAGTGAATCAGTGCTGGACAGAATGAAGTACCTAAAGGCACTGTGAGTGAGTTAGTACAGTTCGCTCTACTATGTAAATTATGTGTGTTGTAAAATTATTGTAATGCATAGTTATAATTATTATAAATATGTAACACTGGAGAGTTGCAATGGGGAGTTTTCTGGGAAGCTCACGCTGCCAGATGTCTCTCGCGCTCTCACTTCCTCTGCCCTTTCAGCCTGAATGATCTATCATTTACCGTAAATTCTCTGTACTTCTTCGGGACATAACAGAATTACCCTTCAATACAACAACTGAAACAGTTCTTAATAAAAAATGTAGTTTATCATTTTATTTTTCTGCACTTGATGAAAATATTGGCAGAACAATTGAATATTTGAAAACTCAATCTTTAAATATCGTCTTTTCATGAAAATACGCAAGTTCAAGCAGAATGAAGCTTCTTTCCTGAAGCCGGACTACATCGAAAGCTGGAGAGCCACTAAGATTGAGCTGCAAAAGATCCCTGGGCTTCGATTCCTGTAGGCAGATCACATTGATGTCCATTCTCTATAAGTGACCAAACGGCTGTACTTTGCTTCGTTTGACCACTTCAAATACTACCCAATTTATTCCTTCGCCTTTAACAGACATACCAAACTTTACATACAGATTTTCATCACTTGTACCATCCATTCTATTCAGACCACAAGCACCTCTCAATTAAGTCATCCCCTCTGCCGGGATTTTAGATCTCTGACCTTCATTTTATATCCATAGTGTTAGCATTCTTATGCAATTATATAGTGTCCTCTTTATCTTCATATTTACTGTCATAGCTAACTTTGTATTTCATTGCATATGGCAATTGAAGTAATAACAGAAATAATGTGATACAACAATAACTCCAATTCATATCTAAAGGAGTCATGCTATACTTCAAAGTGAATCAACTCACACAAAGAATGGCCTTGTTAATGCTCCAATTTTCAATATAAGGGCTCTCACTAAATGCATAAATAAGGTCTGAATGGGTTTATGTCAAAAAGTTCATGTCAAAAAGTTTAAATAGTTTTTTTGGAGCATTTCTGTAACAATTCCAATGGTCACAGTCTTGTTTTGTAGAGCATTCTCTTGTCCAAAGAGATCTGATGTGGCATCATTGCAGAAGGAACACCAGGGGCCTGCAATGGGGAAAGCTGGATTCTGGGAGGAGTTTGAGTCTCTGCAACAACAAGAGTGCAAACAACTTTACTCAAGAAAAGAGGGACAGAAGCCTGAGAATCGTAACAAAAACCGCTACAAGAATATCCTACCCTTTGACCACACGCGAGTCATCCTACGAGACACAGACCCAGGAATCCCAGGCTCAGATTACATCAATGCCAATCTTATAACTGTGAGTCTGGCTGATCGCTTTAGGAATAAAAATTTCAATTATTATAAAAGTCGGCATTTTCTTATGAAATTTCTTATTTCTTTCCTATTGAAATTTTGTTTCTTCTTTCTATCTCAAATATATGTGTACTGTCTTTTAAACTATCTAGTGATAAAGCCAAATCTTGTACTCATATAGATAGATTATCTCCTCTTTTGCAAATATGGATAGTGTAAATGTGGGTATGTTTGTATTTACCTAGTTACATAAGTTACTTAGTATACCAGAAACCATAAATACCATATACCATATAGTATACCAGTATATAAAGCTCTTTGGTAGGGTATCAATTGAAAGTTATTCTGAAAATGAGTATCAGATTGCTTCAAGAGGGAACGAGGCTATATGGACCAAGAGCTTATGTTAAAAGGAAATGTGTGAACAATGGTAGAAATGGAAAAGAAAAGGAAATGGTAGATATATGTATATGTTAATGGATCTGGAGAAAGCATATGACAAGATTAATAGAAAGGCATTTTGGTAGATATTTCAGATACATGGAATACTTAGGCAGTTATTTGATTTTGTTGAGTTTCTATATGGAAAGTAAGGCGTGTGTGTGGGTTGGTATAGATGAAGGGGAATACTTCTTAGTAAAGGTTGGACTGAGACAAAGATGTGTCATGTCTCCATGGTTATATAACATTAAAGTAATCGTCCAGACCCATTTTTTCTTTGCATAATTATGTTGAATGTTCATTCAAAATACCTAATCCACAAAAAATAATTCATTTACACGCCTTATTTCCCTAAAAACATGACTTGTAAAAAGCGCGGGAAAAACAACAGCCACATTCCAGCCATGGCGCGAAACTTACTGGCAACGTCACAGCAGGAAGCCTCCTAGCCCCGCCCGACACAGACACACAGAGACTCAGAGAAAAATACAGTACCCGAAGAATCCCGGGTGCTTCTGGTATATTTTTTGTGCGACACGACACATACTTGCATCCTGCATGGGCACAGCAAGAAAGCTGTGCCCTTCCCAAGAGCTTAGCACCCATTCACAACCCACACGGCGACGATATATGTGTGCAGACATGTGGAGCGGCGGGTAGTAGCGAGCCCTCTCATCTCGGTGGCCTCGCTACTACCCGCCGCTCCACACGTCTGCACACATATATCGTCGCTGCACAGGTAGCAAATGGGTGCTAAGCTCTCGGGAAAGGCACAGCCCCCACGCTACACCCACACAGGATGCAAGTGCATGCCACATCGCACAAAAAATATATCAAACACCCAAAATTCCCAAAGTACTACATTTTTCTCCGAGTCTCCGCGCATCTGTATCAGGCAAGGCTGGGAGCCTTCCTGCTGTGACGTCGCCGAGCCGTGGTGTGTCGTCTGCTGATCGCCAATGGTGTTTTGAGAGCTCGGGGAATTTACAGATTTTGAATGCGGATCATTTAAAAACGGGTGACTGGATGCAAAAAGTGACAACATATTGTTGATATACTCGATCATGGCTATATTTTGACTGCATTAAATCAGGAATGATGAAATGATCTGGACGATTACTTTAACAGTTGGGCCCCATGACTAGTGATGTTACAAGACTGATAAAAATATTTTGTCCGCAAACCCAGAAAATACCCGTTCCTAGGTTCACCCAATCTCAAATGAGTACCGGTCAGTTTTGACTTGAAAGGTTAAAGGCGTCGGAGATTTTTTTTTTTTTTATGTTTTTTCCCTTTTGTGCCTATAGTGCCTGTAGGCAGTGGTGACCCAGGGCTCGGATGGTAGACTCTGGAGGCTCACTTGAGGGTTCTGATGGTAGACTCTGGAGGCTCACTTGAGGGTTCTGATGGTTGGTCCTCGCCCGTTGGTGGCGCAGGCAGGATTCTTATAGTGACGCCTGTGAGGCTCATGCCGCCCCCCTGTGTCCTCCGATGCACTCGCAGTCGAAGGTAGAGTTGATAGGCAGGGCATGTGGGTGTTCTTAGGCCACTCGACGGTGCAGAAAGGTTTTTTTGGGTTTCTTCGGGGATCGAACTCGGGTCACCGAGAACGCCAGTCGGAGACTCTAACCGCTCCGCTACCGCCTCCCCAACTGGCTTCCTTTACTCCATATGCCAAGACCAAAGATAGTGGGTGGCACTACCAGCCCATTCCATATGCTATAAAGTATGGCACAAACTTTTGCCTTTACCTATAGTCCAGAAACTGACAGTAATATGGCTAAGTCTATATGAAAAATATTCAAGCAGACTGGAACCGTACAGAAGTTTTTTTTTCTATGTCTTTCTTTGAACCATCAAAATCTGCATATACACATAAACCTCGTTTTCCCGGACTATTAGGGGGGAGCACTGGTCCGGGAACCGCAAACGTCCGGGAATCGCAACAGTCAGAGGCCATTACCCACCCCCGGACGTTTATCTTACTCTAGTATTTACTGTCCGGCAACCGCCAATATCAACTACCCCGCCGCGGACTTTTACGTCACTTTGTTGTTGTTTTTAGGGCCGAGGCGAGGATCCCTTGGGCAACACTATGAGCCCCAGTGATGTCCTATGATGCTATCACAGGCGCTGTAGTTGACCTGTCTTCCTCAGGAAGGCACAGGTGAGGCGGATGACAGCGTGTTGCCAGGAGGGGTGGACGCCAGCCGCCGCCAGCAGGGTGGGCAGTTCACAGGTGGCGACGTTCAGGGTGAGGAGTTAAGAGCGTAACACTACACGGTGGAAATGGAAGCGCGGACACTGCAGCAGAAAGTGTTCAATAGTCTCAGAGATGTTCCTGCACCAGGGGCAGTGGGGGTCAGGGGACTGATGGAGGCGGTGCAGGTGAACCGTGAGTGTCGTGTGCCCAAATGTAAACAATCCGACCGCTGAGCATGCTGCCACCTGGCGGGAGGCCAGCCGCTGCCAGCAAGGTGGGCAGGTCAAAGGTGGTGACGTTCAGGGTGAGGAGATGAGAGCGTAGCACTACACGGTGGGAGTGGAAGCGCGGACACTGCAGCAGAAAGTGTTCAATAGTCTCAGAGACGTTCCTGCACCAGGGGCAGTGGGGCTCAGGAGACTGACGGAGGCGGTGCAGGTGAACTGTGAGTGTCGTGTGCCCAAATGTAAACAATACGACCGCTGAGCATGCTGCGACCTGGCGGGAGGCACGGACACTGACCAGGGGTGACAGGAGACGCTCGGACCGCCGGACAACTTTGTCGATTTAAGGACTGGACCAGGCATTTGTCCGGGACTCTGACATATCCCCGGACCTCGGATTTTGACCGGCAAATCCGATATCCGGGAAAACGAGGGTTGTGTGTGTATATATATATATATATATATATATAGAGAGAGAGAGAGAGAGAGAGAGAGAGAGAATAGAGAGATAGAGAGATATAATGAACAGGGAAAGGCAACAAAAACTCACCATCAAATGCTTTGAATGGAGTGAACTGAATACAGAAGTTGGGGTTAAGCAGGGCAAGAGGGAAAGCACCAAGTCTTTATGAGTAGACTTTACAGAAGCAGACAGGATAACAATGTCTCTTCTTCTTTTCTTTTTGATCTCGATTGATTTTGTATCACTTTATCCTCCCTCTGTCCCAGCTCCTTTTCCTCTTCTATTTTCACTTTGCTCCTTTCACTTCTCTTAAACTCCTCTCATTTGTTTTCTTATCATTCTACTTCTACATCTGAAATATTAAATAATTTCATGCCAACGCTTGTTGCCTCTTTTCTTAACATTGCATCAGGAATACTTTGGTGAATATGAGCTCCACTTTCCGTATTTTCAGGCATCCAATATACTATTTTTTTCCTTAAATTAGACTGAAATTTAACATGCATCGTACAGGGCAAAGGTAAGATTTTCATAGGACTTAAAGACAGCCACAAAATACAAGTCGATCCCTAATTTTGGAGAGATTTTTTAAGGCTTCAAATATTGACGTGTAGGCTGACATATATGGTAGTCACAGTGCCCCTTTGTATGTAAAGTACTGAGATATTAGTTGGTACGAGGCCTCGGGCGAGTGAGGAGGGTGAAGTATCTGTAAGTAACGTCATCACACAGCAATTTTAAGGGGTATGACGGTTATCACGTAGAAGCGTCAATTCATGTCACCGTATCTTTAGAAATATCATCTCTCGAGCCCGCTTCTGACAAGGGACTACTGTATGTTGATTTTAAGTAAATTCTGTACATTCTATCATTCAGTATGACGGATTGGGGATGTCAGAGGCAGGGTTGTTTGATTTAAATCAAGTTTATTTTAATCACTGATTTAAATCAAGTTGATTTTAATCACTTTATTTAAATCAAATTATTATTTTTTTTTAATCACTGATTTAAATCATAACCTTATCCATAGACCACTTTATACCTGGACTGTTCACGCGACAATGTTTTGAATTGCGGGGCTGCATAGGGGTCTGCGGCCCGCCCGACAAAGAGATATACAGGGAGGTCCCGAAGATACGAGCAGTTAGGTTCCACCTGGCATACTCGTAAAGCGAAATCTCGTATAACGAAACACATAACTAATGGTAAAATATAGGTTTGGTTCCAAGACCCCATCAATTAAAAAAAAAAAAAAAAAAAAACCCATGTTTTCAAGCTAAAATAAACTGTAGCAAACAACAAACACACAGCGTCTATATTACCCACACTGTACTACCTATTCTGTAGAAAAAGCATTCTGAAAGAGAAAATAGCACACAAAATAACATAACTGCACATTAATTAAACATATAACATGCATAACAAGCAAAAAAGACGTTGTAATGTATGGGACGCCACGTGATACAAGAGAAGGTAGTGTAGAGGTCCTAAGGTTGGGGCCGCACACCTGCTAATTACCCCTAAAGGTTAGGCCGCGCCATATGCTTAATTACTCATCAGGTCACGCCTTGCTAGGGGTGACCTGACTGCGGTCCCAAGGTTGGAGCCGCACACCTGGCTAATTACCCCTAAATGTCAGGCGGCGCCATATGCTTAATTACCCTTCAGATCAAGGCTTGCTAGGGGTGACCTCACTGGGGTCAACCAAATCCCCTTTTGTCCAGCTCGGGAGTGGTAGGCGCGCATTTTTAACTTGATAATTTTACTCACCCCAGTTTGAATGTCGTATCATTGGATTTTTGATCTCGTATATTGAAAATAGACCCTAATTTACACATCTCGTATCATCGGATTCTCGTATACCGAATGCTCGTATAACGGGACCTCCCTGTAGTGGTCTATTGACTATCATATAGACTGGTTTATCAGTATATATGATATACTGTAATCTTCGTAAATGTTTGTTCTATAATATTATCAAATAAAAAACAATAAAACACGCTAAAGAAATGCCATTACGAGACTATGAAGAAATACGCATGAACTTAATATTCACTTAACTCTTCGCCATTTAAAACTTTGCGAGTCAACTTTTATCATGAAGGGTATCAATAGAAGCGCAATTTGATTAGCTTTCCATTGCTATATTTCGTTATCTGATAAATTAATTAGAACCATGCATAAATTAGCGTTAAATAAAATCATCAATCGGGTAATTTTCCCGATTGATGATTTTATTTATTTGCTTATATATTTCGTTTTCTGATAAATGAATTAGCACCATGCATAAATTAGCATTGACTAAATAAATAACCATCAATCAATCGGGAAAATTACCCGATTGATTTTATTTATTTAGTTAACGCTAATTTATGTATGGTTCTAATTAATTTATCAGATAACGAAATATAGCAATGGAAAGCTAATAAAATTGCACTTCTATTGATACCCTTCATGATAAAAGTTGACATGCAAAGTTTTAAATGGCGAAGAGTTGAAGTGAATATTAAGTTCATGCATATTTCTTCAGAGTTTCGTAATGGCATTTCTTTACCGTGTTTTACTGTTTTTTATTTGATTATATTATAGAACAAATATTTACGAAGATTACAGTATATCATATATACTGATAAGCCAGTCTATATGATCCGTATATATATATATATATATATATATATATATATATGAATCCGAGCGGCCCTCCGACTTGAGGGCAAGTTCAGGCCCATGTGCATCAGGCCGATATTCCGTGTGCAGTCCAGGTATACAGTGGTCTATGCCTTATCATTAATTGAAAACAAGGGGAAAAGAAGGAAAATTAAGCAAATGGGCTTTATGAACACCAATTTTATCATTGTAGTATAATTATATCATAATGAGACTAAATGAGTGGTGCGGGGGAATCCACTGTGGCACTTTTAGATAGCAAATTGCCATGTGGCTGTTTTCACAGCAGAAATATTTTTTCCTCAATTATATATATACACACAAACCTCGTTTTCCCGGACTAATAGGGGGAGCACTGGTCCGGGAACCGCAAAAGTCCGGGAATCGCAACAGTCCGATGCCATTACCCACCCCCGGACATTTATCCTACTCTAGTATTTACTGTCCGGCAACCGCCAATATCAACTACCCCGCCGCGGACTTTCACGTCCGCTGAGCATGCTGCCACCTGGCGGGAGGCAGCAGAAAGTGTTCACTAGTCTCAAGAGACGTTCCTGCACCAGAGGCAGTGGGGGTCAGGGGACTAACGGAGGTGGTGCAGGTGAACCGTGAGTGTCATGTGCCCAAATGTAAACAACACGACCACTGAGCATGCTGCCACCTGGCGGGAGGCAGCAGAAAGTATTCAATAGTCTCAAGAGACGTTCCTGCACCAGGGGCAGTGGGGGTCAGGGGACTAACGGAGGCTGTGCAGGTGAACAGTGAGTGTCGTGTGCCCAAATGTAAACAATACGACCGCTGAGCATGCTGCCACCTGGCGGGAGGCAGCAGAAAGTGTTCAATAGTCTCAAGAGACGTTCCTGCACCAGGGGCAGTGGGGGTCAGGGAACTAACGGAGGCGGTGCAGGTGAACTGTGAGTGTCGTGTGCCCAAATGTAAACAATACGACCGCTGAGCATGCTGCCACCTGGCGGGAGGCAGCAGAAAGTATTCAATAGTCTCAAGAGACGTTCCTGCACCAGGGGCAGTGGGGGTCAGGGGACTAACGGAGGCTGTGCAGGTGAACCGTGAGTGTCGTGTGCCCAAATGTAAACAATACGACCGCTGAGCATGCTGCCACCTGGCGGGAGGCGTGGACTCTGACCAGGGGTGACAGGAGACGCTCGGACCACTGGACAACTTTGTCAATTTACGGACAGGACCAGGCAACTCAACGGGGGGAAAAAAAAAAAAAATTGTCTGGGACTCTTGACATATCCCCGGACCTCGGATTTTGTCCGGCAAATCCGATATCCGGGAAATGGAGGTCCGGGAAATCGAGGTTTGTGTGTATTTCTTTTTTACTGTACAAAAAGCCACACTACTATAACCAAAAGTTGAATGTGCATGTTACTTTTGTTTATAAAAAGCCAAAGTGATATCAACCAAAGTTTAATATGCATTATGATTCATTATCAAACAAAAAATATAATTCTCTTGTTTAACCGCCGAAGTAATTATTACTACAACAAAAATCCCATTGAATCCGATTGACTTCCCATTGGAAAGTCAAGTAGCAAGGATGACTTATGAAAATTAGGCCGAACAGTATGATATAGCAAAATCAGGCAATATTTTGTGTAGCTGACTCTCATCACAGACAGAATGATGACCTTTCTTTCATATGGCAGTTAGGAGGTTATTACCGGAGGTCAAATTAATAATCATTTGGTGTGTCTTGGGGGGGGGGGGGGGTAAGGCTTGCAGGACGGTAAAGACCGCCCACTCGATCCCCCAGCCAATAGGAACCATGAATGGGACAGGGTTAGTCTGGATGTGTTTTCGCGAGCATCAGTGCAGCCTGGGCCAGCCTAGACCAGTCTAGACCGGCCTGGCAAACGTCGCAAAAACGCGCTTATAGACATAGGCCTATTGATGTGAAAACGTCCATCACAGAAATAGAAAATATGTAAATTCATCTGTATTTCATGTTATATGCATTTTCTTTTTACTTATACTTTCTCTTTTTAGTTATAAATATGCTAAATAATATCCTGTAGCAGTTAGATTTCATGTAGAACATCAAATTAATAAAAATCGATTTAAATCAAATAAATCAGATTTTTTTTATTTAAAAAAAAAATCAAAAAAATCTACAACCCTGATCAAAACTCACCAGAATAATATAGTTTCATCCATCAAAATGAATTCGGTGTCAAACTGGAATAACACCATTTGTTGTTGTTGGTGGTGGTGGTGGTGGTGGTGGTGGTGGTGGTGGTGGTGGTGTTCCTAGTTTCCCTATCATACTTCTTCTCTTTCCTCATTTCTCTTGAATCATAACAAGGCTTAGAGTTCGAAATAACACACTTCAATTACATAACACTCCTGCGTTGTGATTACTTTTAGGGGAAGTAATTGTAGTTGTTCTTCTCATCATGGTTTTTATCGTTATTATATTATTATTATTATTATTATTATTATTATTATTATTATTATTATCATGAAAACGGAATTGAAGTAGAAGGAAAAACCAAAAAAAGTAAAGGAGAAATATAGAAGGTGATGAAGAGGAAGTAGGACTAGTGTGGTAACGTTGTGGTAAGAATAAGGAAACAAGTGATAATGGATAAAGGTGAGGAGGAATGAATACTGGCAGAGAAGTGACGCTTTGGGAGTGTGTGTTGAGGGAGCGAGGCAGGAAGGGAAAGAATAATTGATTTGTTGGGTTTATTTATATTATAGTGACGAAAAAGATACTGACACATATAATAATGAACACTTCAAAGTTGCTTGCCTCACATTTTGGCTGGCACAGAACACACATATATAACTTGTAGGTTTAGAACACCGTGTAGTGATGCAGAACACAGCCATCGCCGTGACGCGCTGGGTCACCACACGCATCACGAAGCTCGCCACGCAAACACAGTAAATAAAGAATATAAACACAACTTATGAAACTTTAAACAATATTGTAGTGTAGTAGTAATGACGTGAGGCGCCCTCTTCACTGCCAGGCACTTGCATTCCGTCTCTCATTCTTTTCTTTTTTTTCTTCTTTTTTCAGATTTTATTTTATTTTATTATATTTTTTTATTATATTTTATTTTTATTTTTGCCACTTTGCGGTGTAAATCGGCGGAGGTTAGAATCTGCTCACTCCTCACAGCACGACGTCGCAGGCCTGGGTCTTCACTCCTTTCTCTTCTGTTTGGAGGAGCCCTTGGTGCTGGCTCCCTTGGCCTCTCTGCCCTTGCCGCCCTTGTTGTCCTGAGGCGCGGCCGCTGCCTTCTGCTTCTCAGGAAACAGCAGTTTCTTGAGCTCAGCAACGGCGTAAGCCAAGTCCTCGGGAGCCCCCGTGACGGTGCCGCGGCCCTCGGCCTCACCCTTGCGTGGGGGCTGCACACGCACGTCAAAGCGTCGCTCCAGCGTGGCGCGGCAGCCCTGCAGCACGCTTCTCTTCTCTGCACTCACCGGGAAGCCGCGCATCGTCTCTGTCTCCGGCAGGGTTGTCTCCTTGTTTTCCTTCTCTTCATCACACTCTTCGTCTGAATTATCCTCCTCGCGCTGCTCCCGCCGCCTGCGTCGCAGCTTGCCAGTGGTGACAGTGACGGCGGGACGCTGCTGCACCTCGTTGTCCCACGCGGGTTCAAGGGACTCTTCGGGAGCAGCAGCCTCGTCCTGCTGCTCCTATACTTGCTGCTCCCGTTTCTGCTTTCTTTTCTTCAACTTAGCCTCAGTCTTCTGCTGCTGCCTCTCCTTGGCCCGCTGCTGCTTCTCCTGCTCCGACTTGTGTGAGAGGATCTTCCTCTTGGTGTTATTAAAGCGGTCCATGACCCTGTCGTCCCGCCGGTTGACGAGGATCTTGCGCACCTCCTTGTCGCAGACGAAGCCCACCTCGCCGGCCTTCATGTGGCGGGTCTTGCTCAGGTTCGATCCCAGCGTGTATACCACCACCACGTTGCCCAGCTTGTTGCCCTTGGCACTATTGGCCTTGCACAGCTGTGCCGCGTCGTTCAGAAGGACACGGGGCACGTCGCGCAGGGCCTGGCCGGGCTCCAGCTGGAGGTACACGTGGGCCGAGGGCAGGTCGTCCACATGAAAGAACACGAGGCGCTCCGTCGCCTGCGCCAGGAGGTGGTCGTTCTCATGCTTGTCGGAGCCCATAAGGAGGGTGGCGGGCGGGTCCACCACGTCGCTGTGGAAGGTTATCACAGCGCCGCGTGGCCGCAGCAGCAGCTCGGGCGCGGCGGAGGGCGGGGCTGCATCCTTGGTGCCCGCCTCGGGGGTCTTGGTGGCGCTGGGTCCTGACATTGATGGCGGCGTGAAGGTCTTTAGTTTCATTGTTATTCTCTTCTGCTTCATCACCCTGAGTCTGATATACAGATGAAGGTGCATGCAAAACAGGGAGGGTGGCAATATTAAGGATGTCTTAAAAAAACACGTGATTGAACAAAGCCAAATGAAGCAGCAGTTACAGGAAGAGGTAGGAGTTAGCAGCAGCTTGGAGTTATGAAGAATATAACTTTGTAAGTCCTATTCTTCATAACTCTAAGCTGCTGCTAACTCCTACCTCTTCCTTTCCTTCTTCCCCGCACCACCACTACCACCACCACCACCACGACCACCTTCTTCTTCTTCTTCTTCTTCTTCTCTAATTCTTCTTCTTCTTCTTCTAATTCTTCTTCTTCTTCTTCTTCTAATTCTTCTTCTTCTGCTTTAGCATTAAATAAATAAATTCTTCTCCTGCTCCTCCTCCTAACTCCTACCTCTTCCTGTTTCCCGCACTTTCAACACTTCTATCACCACCAGTGACCACCACCACCTCTGCTCCTCCCCCTCCTGCTCCTCCTCCTCCTGCTCCTCCTCCTCCTGCTCCTCCTCCTCCTCCTGCTCCTCCTGCTCGTCCTTCTGCTCCTGCTCGTCCTCCTTCTCCTGCTCGTCCTTCTGCTCCTGCTCCTCCTGCTCCTCCTCCTCTTGCACCTCCTTCTCCTGCTCCTGCTCTTCCTCCTGCTTCTCCTTCTCCTGCTCGTCCTTCTGCTCCTGCTCCTCCTGCTCGTCCTTCTCCTGCTCCTCCTCCTCTTGCACCTCCTTCTCCTGCTCCTGCTCTTCCTCCTGCTTCTCCTTCTCCTGCTCGTCCTTCTGCTCCTGCTCCTCCTGCTCGTCCTTCTCCTGCTCCTCCTTCTCCTGCTCCTTCTGCTCCTGCTCCTCCTGCTCCTGCTCCTCCTCCTGCTTCTCCTTCTCCTGCTCGTCCTTCTGCTCCTGCTCCTCCTGCTCGTCCTTCTGCTCCTTCTGCTCCTTCTGCTCCTGCTCCTCCTTCTCCTTCTCCTGCTCCTCTTTCTCTTGCTCCTGCTCCTCCTTCTCCTGCTCCTGCTCCTCCTTCTCCTTCTCCTCCTGCTCCTCCTTCTCTTGCTCCTCCTGCTCCTCCTTCTCCTGCTCCTGCTCCTGCTCCTCCTTCTCCTGCTCCTCCTTCTCCTGCTCCTCCTGCTCCTGCTCCTCCTGCTCCTCCTCCTCCTGCTCCTGCTCCTCCTTCTCCTGCTGCTCCTCCTGCTCCTGCTCCTGCTCCTCCTCCTCCTGCTCCTCCTTCTCCTGCTCCTGCTCCTCCTTCTCCTGCTGCTCCTCCTCCTGCTCCTCCTTCTCTTGCTCCTCCTTCTCCTGCTCCTCCTGCTTCTCCTGCTCCTCCTCCTGCTCCTGCTCCTTCTGTTCCTCCTTCTCCTGCTCCTGCTCCTCCTTCTCCTGCTGCTCCTCCTCCTGCTCCTCCTTCTCTTGCTCCTCCTTCTCCTGCTTCTCCTGCTCCTCCTTCTCCTGCTCCTCCTTCTCCTGCTCCTCCTCTTCCTGCTCCTCCTCCTCCTGCTCCTGCTCCTCCTTCTGCTCCTCCTGCTCCTGCTCCTCCTTCTCCTGCTTGTCCTCCTCTTGTTCCTCCTCCTCATGCTCGTCTTTCTCCTGCTCCTCCTTCTCCTGCTCCTCCTTCTCCTGTGATCTGGACTGCGGACTAGGGTGCCAATAGCGCATAGGGGTAATTTTTCAAAGTCAATATTTTTTCACGTACTTTTGTGGTATTCTGCCTTGTACTTAGAAACTGTCGTGTGCAAAGTTTCAGGCTAATCGGTTGATATTTAGAGGTGGCGGATCGATCTTGAACATTTCCTCTTTTCGCCCTCAGGTCATGACCACGAGAAAGCAAACTGAAGTTTGGCTTCTTGGCCATAGTGTTCCTACTATCACAGGAGCAAAACTTCCCAGCCATGGAGACGTTTTACGACAATTTTTCTACGCACACAAGGAAGAGAAGAAGACGGTGCAGCAGAGTGCAGCTGAGGCTGCAAAGGAGGTCCTCGACTTCTGGACACGAGCTAGGATCCCCACCATCGCAGAAACTAGCGTGAGGAGGAAGATTACTGGACTTTTCGACGAGTGGAAGATCCTGAGCAAAAGCAAAAATGACTCTGGAGTCTGCCGGAGACTCTGGTCTCCAAGAGGGACGATCTCATTCAAGGTTTGAAACGTCTGCTTCAGACAAAGCAGCCCCGTGACGACTATAAGGAACTCGCTGAGCTGAGCATCCTTTTCCTCGGCGGCGCTCTTCCGAAGACCTCGATCCGTAGCCCCGGAGCGCTTCATCGAGCGCGTTGGATGGCGCGTATCATTTACACTCTGAAGATGATCTTGTTTCGGGAGCAGCTGACTGGAGTCGTCACACCTCAAGAAATGTCAGCCCTCTAGCGGTTCTCATCGTTCGCAACCGAGATCTACGTCCTGCGATGGTTCGAATCGACGGTTCCATCCTACGCTCCCGCCAACGATCTTGGATTCGCTAAGGACATCCTTCAGTACCACGATGAAAGTATTCGGAAGGCCTGCTTCACCACTCTGAGCCGCCATTTCTGGTACTTGAGCGAAGATCTCATTGGCCTGTCACTGTTCAACTCACGTCTCCCTGTCTCCGACAAACAAGCAATTGTACAGGCCATTCTCTACGATGAAGGAGCCGAGGAACCCGCCAAGTGAATAAACTTCCCATCATCACAAGTTCCTGCGGCAACACTGCCCTCCTTCGCCACGAAAAATTCCCTCCGCCTCTTCGAAGCTCTTGATATCAAGACCGACTTCCTGTCCACCAACCCTCGGAAGTGGCAGGAAGAGGAATCGTACGTCGAGGCCTGCCGCCGAATCGAGGGACTTCGCGTCGTCAACGACACAGCCGAGCGAGGAGTGGCGCTCATCCAGTCCTTCAACCTCCGGCTGACCAAAGACGAGGAACAGCGCCAGTTCCTCCTCCAAGTTGTGGAGGCCCATCACCATCAACAGCCCGGGACCTCGAAGGCTTCCCTTCCCCGCCCACTCCGGCCACAATGAGTGGGGTGGCTCCCCATGATACCCCCCCCACTGAGGGGCTAATACTCACCAAGAGGGGGACCAGCAGCCCTGCTGGGGAAGGGATGTCCGGCTTGTCCGCTTTCAAGAGATGACATCCCCTCCTTAATAGGCCAGTGCATAAGGGTAAATAACAAAGTTGTAATCCGCCACCCCTAAATATCAACCGATTGAGGTCAAACTTTGCATACGATGGTTTCTTGCATAGATGCACCATTACACCAAAGTAGGAAGAAAAATTCAAACTTTTGATTTTTATTGGCACCCTACTGCAGACTTGTATCAGTGTACTTGTACAGTACACTGTACAGTAAGCCACCGCTCAACCGTTTGTTGAGCTAACCCAGTCTCCCTTACAATTCTTTTTTAACTAAAACCAATCTTATATAAACTGTGAATACGGGTGATCTGGTCTGCAGTCAACTGTGGCTCAAGGCGTTTTCTGCGGCGATCCTGATTGCAACCGAAAATTTTTTGGTTGCTCAAATTTCGATCCCTGTTCAACCATCCAGGGAAGATGATTGGCCCGACCCGCAATCATTTGTTGTTGTTGTTGTGACCGTTTGCAACCAAAAATTTTCCGATTGCAACCAAATATCCCTTTAGACACCATATCCAACTGAGCGAAAACACATTCCCGAAATGTTTTGGTGACGTTTTAGGAAATCGAACCGGGAGTGACGATAGGAAGCAATATGTCCTGGTCACTGACCATTAATGACTAATGAGTTGAACTGCAAGTAGGAAGTCAAGGCCGTGAATGAGTTGTCAGACACCTTTTTTTTCAATCATTCCCCATAGGAAGCGCCGGAAGGGAATTAAACTAAATTTGTCAAGGAGCGTGACGGATGCAAGATACCGCCAACTTCACTGTCTTCCACTGTACACTGAAATGTAAAATGTAAAAAAAATAATAATAATATGTATTAGTGCCTGCTGGTTCATGGACCCTTCTATAATGGTACTGGCACACTATCTGCATTGGCGATCTATCTATCTATCTCTGATGCCCTCCTGGAAATTCACTAAATAAGTGGAGATATGGTTAAATTTTCAAAAATAAATTGGAAAAGTAAAGAATGGTCGCATGTTTGTTGTGTTAAGAATGGTAGTAATGCATATGATGATGATGGTTATGGCTGTGGTGTTAGGTTGTTAATTAAGGGAAACTATAGATCGCCAAACAATAAATAAAGACACTATAAAAATCTCTAAAATAAACGAGAGTAAAAAAAAGAAGCTAAATTGCACCGGTAAATTATAATTATTTATCGTCCATTCTTTGTGTTTGCTTAGAGAAGTGCTTTGTGTCCTTCACTGGGTAGAGGGGGGGAGGGGGGGCTCCCCCTCCCCCCCTCTACCCAGTGAAGGACACAAAGCACCCAATGTAGTAGTTTCAATATTTCTCTATAACCCACCCGTCAGGGTGGCTCGGTTGGTAGAGCTACGGGCTCGCGTGTAGTGTTCCTGCATTCGGTCAGCGGTTCGAGCCCTCCAAGTTCGTCCTGGTGTGGTGGCACTTTGTATAGTCAATAACCTAGTAGTTGGTACTTGCAAAGTGTCTAGATAGGATCAAAGTATCTTATCTTAGTTACAAAAGAAGAGTCATAATTAGTTTAGTTTATTGATCTCGTACCGCCCAAGTGAAAATTATGGTGATGGCCGCGACAGATGAGTCTCCATTTATTCCTGTCCTTGCACGCTCTAACCCCCTCGTTCTTCTCTCGCTCCTTTCTCTCACATACTCCAGCACTATGTCCCAGGGTTGTTTGATTTAAATCAAGTTTATTTTAATCACTGATTTAAATCATGATTTAAATCAAATTTTTTTTTTTTTAAATCACTGATTTATTTTTATTAAATCATAACCTTATCATTATTTGAAAACGAGAGGGGAAAGAAGGAAAATTAAGCAAATGGGCTTTATGAACACTAATTTTATCATTGTAGTATAATTATATCATAATGACACTAAATGAGTGGTGCGGGGGAATCCACTGTGGCACTTTGAGATAGCAAAATGCCATTTGTGGCTGTTTTCACAGCAGAAATATTTTTTTCTCAATTATATATACCTATATATTTATTTATTTTACTGTACAAAAAGCCACACTACTATAACCAAAAGTTCAATGTGCATATTACTTTTTTTTATAAAAAGCCAAAGTGATATTAACCAAAGTTTAGTTTAATATGCACTGATTAATTATAATCAAACAAAAAATATAATTCTCTTGTTTAACCGCCGAAGTAATTATTGCTACAACAAAAATCCCATTGAATCAGATTGACCTCCCATTGGGAAGTCAAGTAGCAAGGATGACTGAAAAATTAGGCCGAACAGTATGATGTAGCAAAATCAGGCAATATTTTGTGTAGCTGACTCTCATCACAGACAGAATGATGACCTTTCATATGCCAGCTAGGAGGTTATTACCTGAGGTCAAATTGATAATCATTTGGTGTGTCTTGGGGGGGGGTAAATATTGTTGCAGGACAGTAAAGACCTGGGTGGGTTGCAGGACGGTAAAGACCGCCCACTCAATCCCCCAGCCAATAGGAACCACGAATGGGACAGAGCCAGTCTGGATGTGTTTTCGCGAGCATCAGTGCAGCCTGGGCCAGCCTAGACCGGTCTAGACTGGCCTGGCAAACGTCGCGAAAGCGTGCTTATAGACATAGGCCTATTGATGTGAAAACGTCCATCACAGAAATACAAAATATGTAAATTCATCTGTGTTTCATGTTATATGCAATTTTTATTCATTTATTTTTTCGCTTTTTAGTTATAAATATGCTAAATAATATCCTGTAGTAGTTAGATTTCATGTAGAACATCAAATTAATACAAAATAAAAAAGATTTAAATCAAATAAAGCCAATTTAAATCGAATAAATCCGATTTTTATTTTTATTTTATTTTATTTTTTATATAAATTAAAAAATCAACAACCCTGGTCAGAGGTGAAGCAGATAGATTTAGATTTGTGCATCTTTAACAGATTACTTATTCATACAAGGTTCATTCACTGCCTACAGAAGCAGCAGCAGGTGTAATATGCAGAACAAGTTATGTTTTAATTCCCCATTCACTTAATAGGTTAAGGAATTTGATGCATTGACTGCAGAATAAAGAGGGAGGAGATGTTTGCATATTGAATAAGTGGCGAATCAGTTGGTGGTGGATGCCATGCAATATCTTGTTATGTACACAACATACAGCTTGTTGCATTCACTGCATATGGAATCATTGCAGACAGTAATTAACACAAAGAACCCCAGCAGTATAACAATTTTTTTCTTTCTATTTTTAGAGTGAAGAAGACCTTGGAATTGAAACGACGACCTACATAGCAACACAAGGCTCTCTACCCTCTACGCTACCAGACTTTTGGTGGATGGTGTGGCAGGAGAACACAAGAGTGATTGTTATGACAACCAAGGAAGTGGAGCGTGGCAAGGTATGGAAATCCAAGGAAAATCAGCGCATCTTCATTTTTATTATTTTTCAATCTTGTTTGTTGCAGCAAACATGCATAATTTGGTATAGGGGTGTGGCAACATTAAGGCGGCTAGTTACTTTTCCGTAATTTTTTTCATCAACTTTCTGAAAATTGACAATTTCTTGACGGCAGCCAGTCACACACACAACTGTTCGCCTGCCCTGCTTTCGTCGACTGTAAATAAACATGGCTCCGACTGTAAGTCCGACATACAGGCAGGCTATCGCTGTTATACACTAAATTATGTGTATTGTCAATTGTAGAAGAGCCAAACTAGCTTAGAAATGTGCATGGATGTGTTTATGGTAGGCTTGTCGAAAAAATGAAAGTGTTTACAATAGACTCTTGAAAGAGCTGAGTTTGGAGGACCACGAGACGATGAGGAACTACAACAATCTAGTCATGCGAGAGACTGTTGACTCACATAGAACCACAAATTAAATTTATCTACATGTGCAATTAGTCGCTTGACTATTTTTTATACTTTCAAATACAGGGAGGTCCCGAAGATACGAGCAGTTAGGTTCCACCTGGCATACTCGTAAAGCGAAATCTCGTATAACGAAACATATAACTAATGGTAAAATATAGGTTTGGTTCCAGGTCCCGTCAATAAAAAAAATTTAAAAAAATTTAAAAAAATGTTTTTCAAGCTAAAATAAACTGTAGCAAACAACAAACACACAGCGTCTATATTACCCACACTGTACTACCTATTCTGTAGAAAAGGCATTCTGAAAGAGAAAATGGCACACAAAATAACATAACTGCACATTAATTAAACATAAAAAATGCATAACAAGCAAAAAAGACGTTGTAATGTAGGGGACGCCGAGTGATACAAGAGAAGGTAGAGGTCCCAAGGTTGGGGCCGCACACCTGCTAATTACCCCTAAAGGTCAGGCCGCACCATATGCTTAATTACCCTTCAGGTCACGCCTTGCTAGGGGTGACCTGACTGCGGTCCCAAGGTTGGGGCCGCACACCTGCTAATTACCCCTAAATGTCAGGTCGCGCCATATGCTTAATTACCCTTCAGGTCACGGCTTGCTAGGGGTGACCTCACTGGGGTCAACCAAATCCCCCTTTGTCCAGCCCTGGAGTGGTAGGGCGTGCATTTTGAACTTGATAATTTTACTCATCCCAGTTTGAATGTCTTATCATTGGATTTTCTATCTCGTATATTGAAAATAGATCCTAATTTACACATCTCGTATCATCGGATTCTCGTATACCGAATGCTCGTATAACGGGACCTCCCTGTATATTGAATTATAATTTGAAAAAAAAGGTTTATTTTGAATATCTTTACAGTATCCACTATGGAATTTGATTTGACAATGAAAGTTGACGACAACTTGCCATGTGAAGACGATCTCATTCGTCTGACTGATTCAGGCGGAAAAAGATGACGGAACGAGAGAAAAACAACGGAAATCATAGACATTGACGGGAAAAGTGCTAGTGAGACGCCACCTTTACCACCGTTTGCATGTGGTCTAGAATACACTGTGGTACTGTCAGCTTAGGTGGTATATAGCCAGCCCTGAGACATGGACCATAGAGTGCTTGTCTCCACATTCCCTGTGTGACGTAGGATAGACCAAATGGGATGAGGGTTGGGATGGTTGGCAGCCCTTTTCATGGTAGTGTCATTTCGCACTTAAGCAAAATGCTGAAAAGTAATGGGGGTACCAAATAGTGCATGAATTTGACCAGCATGAAATAACATGAGATAAATGATGTGCATGACAGCGATCTGAATGTGATGGCTCTCAGTGAAATCTAACTAAAAGCTTGGGGTAAAGAAAGGTTTGAAGCATTGAAATGAGTGTCGCAGAGAATGTCTGAATTTGAGGGTATATCCATTGTCTTGAAAGATGAGATATAGGTAGCGGCAAAGGAGTTGAAAGAGCGTAATTACAAGGTAATAGTAAGAGGTAATGCAAGGTTGATTTTCAAAGTAGAAAAAAGTAGGTTCAAAGTAGAAATTGTTAAGAAGATATTGGTTATCGAAATGGGCCTCGGAGTAAGCGTAAGTGAAGAGAGTATGCACATGGTGCAATAAAAAAATTCAAAGACTACCCCTATAAAAAACAGACAACGTACTGGAATTGAACTTGGCCAAAGTATTTTTCAAAATACAGGGAGGTACCGTTATACGAGCATTCGATATACGAGAATCCGATGATACGAGATGTGTAAATTATGGTCTATTTTCAATATACGAGATCGAAAATCCAATGTTACGACATTCAAACGGGTGAGTAAAATTACCAAGTTATTTACTAAAGTAAATTACAAGTTATTTACTAAAATTATAAAGTCATTTACTGACTATATGATTTTACCTAAGGTTGTACGATAATCAATCTGAAAATATGATAATTCTGGTGGCTCAGTAAGACAATGTGGCCTACAAAAATTCACAACCCTGGGCGAGAAGCCAGCAACGGAGGTAGTATGGCCAGCAACAACCTGCTCTCGCACTACCTAGATACTACTTTCCCTAATGACGGAAGCTACAAAGCTCCCTCGATAGGTCGTACACGAGTAGGAAAGTTGTGACTGGCTAAGGCGTCATCCGTCACCAGCCAATGACAAACTATTTTTAAAACTTCTCGACCAATAACAAGCCAGCGAGACATATTTCCGGGCAAGAATGGCATGCCAGACTGCCCCTCCGCCTTCTGTCCCCGTCATCTAAAACTAATTCTCGTTTTATTTTGAATGCTTGCGTTTTAAGTAGTTTTAATGTATCAGATAGTAAGATATATAAGTAAGGAGCCTGTGTTGTTAGTGTATTGGTGGTAGAAGGTGTGTATGTGTGTTAAAATGGTGAATATTTGTGATATGGGGCGGCTCCGCGGCAAGTATTTCTCCGTCACTCTCTGCCCCGCCAGCTCGGCCAGCAGTCACCTCATCATAACATCTTTAAATCACCCTTATTTAAGGTGACACACGGTGCTACATTGATTTAGATATAACGTGGATATAACATCTCACCATAATCACCAAGTTGTATAATAACGAGTGATAAGACGTTTAACCCTGCCCAAACCTACCTTGGCGGAGGAGGCGGCGGCCTGCCCCGTCCGCCGCCTCTCTCAAAAACCGCCGTCATCCGCCTCACCTGTGCCTTCCTGAAGAAGACAGTCAGCTCCTACGCCTGTGATAGCACCATAGGATATCACCAGTGATCATAGGATTCCTCAAAGGGTCCTCACTTTCCTACTAAATAATTACCAAGGAGATCTCCGCTGGCGGCGGACATCGGCTGCCGCCCGCACAACACAACACCCCGTTATCAGCTGTATAATATGTGCCTTCCTGAAGAAGTCAGGTCAGCTCCCACACATGTGATAGCACCATAGGATATCACCAGGGATCATAGGATTCCTCAAGGGGTTCTCGCACCCCTACTAAATATTACCAAATTTTATTATAGCTTGAAAAACATGTCCTTTTTTTTTTTTTTTTTTTTTTTTTTTTTTTTTATTATTATTATTATTATTATTATTATTATTATTATTATTATTATTATTATTATTATTATTATTATTATTATATATTGTTGGGGTCCTGGAACCAAACCTATATTTTACCATTAGTTATGTGTTTCGTTATACGAGATTTCGCTTTATGAGTATGCCAGGTGGAACCTAACTGCTCGTATCTTCGGGACCTCCCTGTACAGTAAAACCTCAACTCTCCGGCCCCCGGGTTTTCAGAAACCCTAAGTATCCGGCAAAAATCTTTCTTTTTCAACTTCTCTTGAACACGATGGTAGCTTCACCTGTCAATTGTCCTTTGAGATACGTCAGTTTCTGAATATTGCTTAAGGGGGAAATCTCACGACTCGGGTCAGAATTTTTTTTTTTTTTATATTTAAGTGTGTGAATTCGGCAGGGTCAGACACATCCGATAGGCATATCTGTCGTGCGTATGAAGTGGCGCGTCCCTTTAGAATTGAAATCTCCTGGTGCTCTGCCATGCCCCTTTCCTGCCAGCTGATCGATAAACATTACATTTTTACAGTGGACCCTCATGTTTGGCGATTTAATTAGTCTTGCCAATCCATCGCCAAAAGTTAATTTTGCCAAACACGAATAGTACTTTCAATGGGAAAATTATCCATTAGTCTTTGACGAGGCCCGAGTTCACCCTTTTGACCTCCATTTTTGTACTTTAACTACTTAAAAGCAAAGACATTATACATGAAATATTAATAGCAATACAAAAAACAATAGATAATAGATAACAGATGTTATTTACCATGAATTATTTAGAGTTAGGCGCCGATGTAATGCATAATACTAAGAAAAAACAAGAGCTGGGTCAACAAGGTGGCGGTTACTGATGCCAAGATGGCCGTCAGATGTAAACATCACCCCCTTCCCGCTGTCGCTCTCCACTGTAAAACGTCTGATATCTCGTGTCTGCCGCTTCACCTGGGATACCTCGCTAGGCGACGCCCTCCGTGCCACCACCATGGGTCATTATAGCTCAGACTCGTCCCCGCACCCATGGATAAGAGAAACATCCCGCTTCCTGGATATCTCCCTCACCCGCCTGCGGGCTGCCGCCACACAACACTCACGGCCCACCTGATGATGAGCCTAGTAGTCATTGATGAGGCCCGAGTTCACCCTTTTGACCTCCATTTTCATACTTTAACTGCTTAAAAGCAAAGACATATTACATGAAACATTAACAGCAATACAAAAGACAATGGATAATAGATAACAGATGTTACTTACCATGAACTATTTAGAGTTAGGCCTGGTGAGACGAGTGAGTGTGGTGGTTGTGTAGGCGGTGGTGGTTGTGGGTTTACCTTTCTTCCACTCTCGTTTCTCCGCTTTTTTGCCCTTGTCCTTATCGTCACCTGGCTTTCTCGAACCACCACCACCACCACCACCAGTACTTATAGATGCCATAGTCTTGGTGGGCAACACCAAAGGTACCGTCACTTGGAGCAAAAAACAGTGCAATCGTCAAGATGGCTGCCGGGAAGATAACAAACACCAGACACTTGCGGGCGGTGCTTTCTGGGCCGACGTCATACCCTGACGTCAGCATGCGTCTCGCCAAAAGTGAATTTGAAGGGCCAAATTGGGATTCTGGTACCATATCCAACCTATCGCCAATACTGTGTTTCGCCAAACTGAGATTCGCTAAACGCGAGGGACCACTGTACATATTTTGTGTGTCTTTTATTTTGTTATTTTCCTATTGCTGTGGTCTGATGTCACTGTACGATGATTTAGGCAGATTTGGCTGGCAGCTAGGCATCTAGGTTAGCGAGAGGCTCTGTCAGCAACGATCGATACTTAGTACACACAAACCTCGATTTCCCGGATATCGGATTTGCCGGACAAAATCCGAGGTCCGGGGATATGTCAGTTTCGGACAATATTTTTTTTTTTTCTTTTTTTTTCCCTACACATTGAAATGCCTGGTCCTGTTCGTAAATGGGCCCCAGACATAACTACGTCACGGTTTGTTTACATCGGTGCATTGTGGGGATAAGGCGGGGTCGCCGCGGGTGGACCTACGAAGGGAAAACTACGGCGATAGAAGAATTTCGAGTTATTTTGCGCGAAATTGATATTCCAGGTGCTATATTACTGTGCTCTGTTCTCGCTGACAACACTATAGAGAAGACCTGAGGTAATGGCTGATGTGCAGAGGCTTCTTAACCAAGAAAACAGAGTCATAACAGAGCCTCGTCAAAAGGTAAGCAACTGGTAGGTACGTAATGTGTCCCTACCACTTGCTTACTTCTTAATGAGACTCTGCTGTGACTGTTTTCCTGGTTTAGAAGCCTTTGCACATCAACCATCACCTCAGGTCTTCTCTATGTTGTCAGCGAGCACGGAAATATAGTACCTGGAATATCAATTCCGCCCAAAACAACTCGAAGTTTTTTCAGCGTCGTAGCCTTATACCTTATTAATTGAGTTCCTTTTGTTGTCTTTTCTCATAATAAGTAGGGTATTATTCTAGTGTTTGCCCATACTCCCCCTCTCCCACAAAACAAGCTTGGGGACCTGGGGGAATGCGGGATTTTTGGCTGGGGTACAAAATATCCGTAGCAACCACATAGTTTTTGAGTTAGGGGTGTTGTAAAAATTGCCTAGATTTAGGGAACATTCATTGGATTTCTTCTGAGTCCAGAGACGTGTGAACCTGACAATCCTCACAGAATGATGACCGAAGTGTCGAGAACTTCCCCCCAACCACCCGCTAGGAGGTTAGGTTAGGGTAGGTTATATTTGGTTAGGTTAGGGTAGGTTATATTTGGTTAGGTTAGGGTAGGTTATATTTGGTTAGGTTATATTTGGTTTGGTTAGATTTGGTTTGGTTAGATTTGGTTAGGTTAGATTTGGTTAGGTTAGGTTAGGTTAGGTTAATTTTGGTTAGGCAAATTTCTCTAGATATAAGGTAATTACCCTAGATCTAGGGAATTTTACCCCCCCTTACACAACTCTTAAATTATGTGTTTCCGACGCATAATTTGTTCCCCACACGAAAACCCACATTCCCACAGGTCCCCAAACTTGTTTGGGGGAAGTGGGAGAGTATGGGCAAACACTAGAATTTTACCAAATTCCCTAGATCTAGGGTAATTACCTTATATCTAGAGAAATTTGCCTAACCAAAATTAACCTAACCTAACCAAATATAACTTAAGCTAACCCAAAGACTACTCTATACTGGACTTGCTACTCGTGCCCCGCGCCAACCCGCCCATGACCAGTGGAGGCCAGTTTTGCGATTCCTGCCATTTTAGAACATCACCCCTATTTCCCTTCCTAAGGTTTATCAGTATATATGATATACCGTTATCTTCGTAACTGTTTGTTCTATAATATTATCAAATAAAAAACAGTAAAATACACTAAAGAAATGCCATTATGAGATAGTGAAGAAATATGCATGACCTCAATATATACTTAAACTCTTCGCCATTTAATATTTTGCGAGAAAACATTTTAGATGCTAGCGATAGAAAGAAGCGGATTTTCATTAGCTTTCCATTGATATATTTCGTTTTCTGATAAATGAATTACCACCATGCCTAAATTAGCGTTAACTAAACAAATAACATCATCAATCGTATCAGCAAGTAAAAAAGTGTTCCATGAATACAGTAGACTATGGCATATCAGTATAAATGATACACTGTAATCTTCGTGAATGTTTGTTCTATAATATTATCAAATAAAAAACTGTAAAATACACTAAAGAAATTCCATTATGAGACTCTGAAGAAATATGCATGAACTTATATTCACTTAAACTCATCGCAATTTGATATTTTGCGTGGAGACTTTTTACATGCAACATATCAATAGAAGCGGAATTTCATTAGTTTTCCATTGCTATGTTTCATTTTCTGATAAATGAATTATAACCATGCATAAATTAGCATTAACTAAATAAATAACATTATCCATCGGGTAATTATCCCGATAGATGATGTTATTTTTTTAGTTAACGCTAATTTATGCATGGTTATGATTCATTTATCAGAAAACAAAATATAGCAATGGAAAGCTAATGAAAATTCGCTTCTTTCTATCGCTAGCATCTAAAATGTTTTCTCGCAAAATATTAAATGGCGACGAGTTCAAGTGAATATTAAGTTCATGCATATTTCTTAACTCTCTCATAATGGCATTTCTTTATTGCATTTTACTGTTTTTTATTTGATAATATTATAGAACAAACATTTACGAAGATAACGGTATATCATATATACTGATAAACCATAGGAAGGGAAAAGGGAGTGATGTTCGAAAATGGCAGGAATCGCAAAACTGGCCTCCACTGGAAATAGCCCAAAATGAGTAGCAAGTCCAGTATAGAGTAGCCTTTGGCTAACCCAACCAAATCTAACCTAACCTAACCAAATCTAACCTAACCAAATCTAACCTAACCTCCTAGCGGGTGGTTGGGGGGGTTCTCGACACTTCGGTCATCATTCTGTGAGGATCGTCAGGTTCACACATCTCTGGACTCAGAAGAAATCCAATGAATTTTTCCTAGATCTAGGCAATTTTTACAACACCCCTAACTCAAAAACTATGTGGTTGCTACGCATATTTTGTACCCCAGCCAAAAATCCCACATTCCCCCAGGTCCCCAAGCTTGTTTTGTGGGAGAGGGGGAGTATGGGCAAACACTAGAATAATACCCTACTTATTATGAAAGACAACAAAAGGAACTCAATTAATAAGGTATTTTAATATTATCATAACCATGAATATGTATACAACCTACAAAGAGAAGACTACGACGATGAAAAAATTTCGAGTTGTTTTGGGCGAAATTGATATTCCAGGTACTATATTTTCGTGCTCGCTGACAACATAGAGAAGACCTGAGGTGATGGTTGATGTGCAGAGGCTTCTAAACCAGGAAAACAGTCACAGCAGAGTCTCATTAAGAAGTAAGCAAGTGGTAGGAACACATTACGTACCTACCAGTTGCTTACCTTTTGACGAGGCTCTGTTATGACTCTGTTTTCTTGGTTTAGAAGCCTCTGCACATCAGCCATTACCTCAGATCTTCTCTATAGTGTTGTCAGCAAGAACAGAGCACAGTAATATAGCACCTGGAATATCAATTTCGCGCAAAATAACTAGAAATTCTTCCATCGCCGTAGTTTTCCCTTCGTAGGTCCACCCGCGGCGACCCCGCCTTATCCCCACAATGCACCGATGTAAACAAACCGTGACGTAGTTATGGGTAGGGTCCATTGACCAAGTTGTCCGGCGGTCCGAGCGTCTCCTGTCACCCCTGGTCAGTGTCCGCGCCTCCCGCCAGGTGGCAGCATGCTCAGCGGTCATATTGTTTACATTTGGGCACACAACATTCACGGTTCACCTGCACAGCCTCCGTCAGTCACCTGACTCCCACTGCCCCTGGTGCAAGAACATTTCTGAGACTATTGAACACTTTCTGCTGCCTCCCGCCAGGTGGCAGCATGCTCAGCGGTCGTACTGTTTACATTTGGGCACACGACACTCACGGTTCACCTGCACAGCCTCCGTTAGTCCCCTGACCCCCACTGCCCCTGGTGCAGGAACGTCTCTTGAGACTATTGAACACTTTCTGCTGCCTCCCGCCAGGTGGCTGCATGCTCAGCGGACGTAAAAGTCCGCGGCGGGGTAGTTGATATTGTCGGTTGCCGGACAGTAAATACTAGAGTAGGATAAACGTCCGGGGGTGGGTAATGGCATCGGACTTTTTTTTTTTTTTTTTTTTTTTTTTTTTTTTTTTTTAACTTGCGATTCCCGGACTTTTGCGGTTCCTGGACCAGTGCTCCCCCCTATTAGTCCGGGAAATTGAGGTTTGTGTGTATATACAATATATATATATAGTCCGATGCCATTACCCACCCCCGGACTTGGGCGTGGCCGACCCTGGTGGGCGTGGCCAGCAAAAACAACCTAAAAACGGCTGTGGCTGCTAAAGTCTGGTGGAATGGCCAAAACCCCACATGCCGCACATATTTGGAATCCTCATGACCCAGCGGAGAACATAGGCTATGTTTCGATGGGCGTGGCCGACCCTGGTGGGCGTGGCCAGCAAAAACAACCTAAAAACGGCTGTGGCTGCTATAGTCTCTGCTGGAACATTTTCTCTAAAATTCATACTAGAGAGAATGAACATTTTGTGGGGATACTATTATTAATTTTAGTAAGTCAAATTATTTTATTTATCATACTTGACACTGTTTTTCTCACTTCCTTCACTAATTTCGGCTCAAAACCGAAACCAAACTGTGGGCCTGCGGGCCTGCTGCAGGCCCACAGCCCTCCGCAGGAGCTAGGAGAAAGGTGCCCAGAGGGCACCCTTTCTGCTAGTACGGTATATAGTATACTTAATATACATAAACAAAAGGGGACTAGGAGCCTTGATGTAAGAGGATGACCGGGTGAGGCGGCACCCACGCAAGCAATGGGACCTTGAATGACCTCTAAGTGACCTTATCTTGCAATACTGAGCTCCCAGTACTGGCTGAAGGGTTAGATAATGCTCTGAAACTCTGTTCATATCAATATATTACTCGTGTGTGTCAATATTATGGTGCAATATAGTAGAACAGGAAAAATGCGTAAAGCTATGCCAATCCGTCGTAAGACTTCTTGACGTGACCCACTGCCCTACCACGGTTTGTAAAATTTTCCAAGATCTCAATGTCTTTGGCACATGCATGAACAGACTGTACTGTTTCATCTAATAAGCCTCCAAACACCTGGACCTTGTTCTTTAACCAGGAGACCACAAGTCCCAAAGGCTTTGGCTCCTTGTGCAGCGCCTCGAGAGCCATCACCAGAACTTCCAGCGACTCTGCAAAAATTACTGCATCATCAGCTAAAACAAGATCAGTGATCTCGGTATTGTCGAGGGATGCTCCACAATCACTTTGGTCCACAACTTTGCCCAATATCCAGTCCATCCAAGTGTTGAAAAGTGATTTGGCAAGGATGCATCCTTGCCTCACTCCTGTATTCACAGGAAAAAAGATGGATACACCTCCCCCACACTTCACAGCACTCCGTACCAGAGTACAGGCCAGTCAGCAGAACAACATTTCTTTTAGGAATCCCGCGAAGCCGCTCGAGATCCCGGAGTTCCTCACGATGCACTGAGTCAAATGCCTACTAAAGATCAATATAGGCTGCAAATATCCCCTGTCGAAACTTATCGGTGTTCTACCAGGACACGAAGCACTAGGATACAGTTAGTAGTTGATCTTCCAGGCGTGAACCCAGACTGCACAGGTCTCTGATGCTTCAGCAGATGACTGTAGATTAGTGTCAGCAATAGATGGGCAAGCACCTTGCCTGGCACGCTGAGCAGTGTAATACCGTGGTAATTGTTGTAGTCCTGAGGGTCCCCTATCCTTTTCCAGATAGGAACGAACAACCCTCTTTTCCAGTCAGGAGGAATGGTACCTGATTGCCACACGGCAGTCAAGACAGCATGCAACCCGTAGATCATGGCCTCACCCCCAGCTTTGAGCAGCTCCACACTGATATTTCAAACACCAGCTGCCTTTCCACCCCTCAGCTTTGCTACAGCCTCTCTGACTTAGTCAAGAGAGGGTGCGGTTTCATCAATGGGATGATCGGCATCCACTGCCCGTAATCCAGTGGTGTGAGGCTGCGGTTTCATCAATGGGATGATCGGCATCCACTGCCCGTAATCCAGTGGTGTGAGGCTGCCCAATTGGAGGGTCAACCATCTGCCCATCCATGTCCGATACGATGCGTCCATCTGCTGCTCGAATAGCACTCACCCGAGATGGAGATTTGGAGCTTCAGGGTTCGGTAGGCGTGTCGTAGGTCATTAGCATTCAAATAGCCTTCAACATCCTCAACGAGACTCCTGACATGCCTCTCCTTGTCTCTCCTGAGGAGAGTTCTAGTCCTGTGTGACAGAGCCCTGTGCTGGTCTTTGTTCCCAGCAAGCCTGGCAAGGCAACTCTCCTCGATTTTCTCCAGTGACTCCGTCGAGACAAAACCATGCCTTGACCTCGGGCGCTTCACAATCCTCTCCTTGGCAGCCTGGAAAGTTTCACGTTTGAGGTATCCCTCAGTTCTACACGGTCCCCAATAGCGCCGAGAACTTTGAACCGCTTTGAGACTGCCACTGCATACTCATGTGCACATGTCAAGTCCTTTAGCTTCTCAAGATGAAACACAGTATGGTTACTTCCTGAGATTCTTCTGGGCTTGACATGAAGTTTAAGTTCAGCAATAACAAGTCTATGATCAGTTTCAAAGAACTGCGCCTCGGTAAACCCTGCAGTTCTGGAGAATCCTCCAACGAGTACTAACGAGGATATGGTCGATCTTCTTAGCTTCCCCTCTGGTATTATTATACCATGTCCAGCGGTGCAGCTCTGATCTTTGATACCAAGAACCTGCAGTTCTCAAACTTCTAGACCTAGCAAAATTCAGAAGGAGAGAACTGTTAATGTTCCTGGTACCAGACCCATGGGGACCAACACTTAACTCATAGCCATCTCCTACAGTGCCAGTAGTAGCATTGAAATCGCCCAAGACAACGAGTGTGTCCTAAGGAGGACACTTGGTTTAATATACACTACCCTCCCGAGTTTCGCGCTTGCTTTCTTCCGGAGGCATAGCGCGAAACTCACGGATCGCGAAACTCGGGTATTATAAACCCTGTAAAAATGCTTATTTAGTCCGGTTTTTTTTTTTTTTTTTTTTTGTGTGTATGTGTGTGCCTACAGCGCCGTTAGGCAGTGACCTCCAGGGGTGGGATGGTAGGCCCTGGAGGTTAAATTGAGGGCTGTGTACCTACCGTATTTTACAGCTTATAAGGCTCACTTTTTCCCCAAAAATATATCCTGAAAATGCCCCAAGCCCCTGTCCACCCAGCAGTGAATGGGTACTGGGTGTTAGCCTAGGGTTTGTGACCCGCTTCCCGGGGTGGTGGCTTCGGCCAACACTACGT
>JACEEZ010011312.1:112639-120139 GCA_016584305.1 Chionoecetes opilio
CTCCTTTATTAAATCCCTTTATCCACTTAAAAACTTCTATCAGATCTACCCTTACAAAAACTTCTATCAGATCTACCCTTACTCTGCGTCTCGAGTGAATGTAATTTTAATAACTTCAATCTCTTCTCATAACTAAAGTTACGCATCCCTTGTATCATTTTGGTCATCCTTCTCTGCACTGTTTCTAACAAGGCTATATCCATCCTGTAATATGGAGACCAAAACTGAACCGCATAGTCTAGGTGAGGCCTGACTAGAGCCAGATAAAGCTTTAGAATAACTTCCGCACTTCTACTTTTAACACTTCTGGTAATGAATCCTAATACTCTATTAGCTCTATTTCTGGCCTCAATACATTGTTTCCTAGGTCGGAGGTCTGGGCTCACCCTCACTCTAAGATCTTATTCACCTTCTGATCTTATCAGAGATATATTGCTTATGGTGTATCTATTACCAGGGTTTTTTCTACCAACATTCATAATGCTGCACTTATCAATATTAAATTCCATCTGCCACCTGACTGCCCACTCGTTAAGTTTATCTAAGTCTCCCTGCAATATGTTTACATCAGACTGTGATCCAATAATCCTACCTACCTTAGTATCATCAGCAAACTTGCTGATATCACTGCTAATCCCACTATCCAAGTCGTTGATGTAAATCAAAATTAGTAATGGACCCAAAACAGACCCTTGTGGAACTCCACTTGTCACCAGTCCCCATTCAGATTTAGAACCATTAATTGTAACCCTTTGTTGCCTATTACTTAACCAAGCTCTGATCCAATGAAGAACCTTCCCATCTATTCCATGAGCCTTAACCTTATTTAAGAGTCGCTCGTGTGGTACTTTGTCAAATGCCTTACTAAAGTCCAGATATATTATATCATAATCCTTATCATTATCTGCCGTCTCATAAACTTTCCTATAAAAACTCAATAAATTGGTGAGACATGACCTACCCTTGGTGAATCCATTTTGTGAATCATTGATCAAACTATGTTTATCTAAGTGCTCTCTAATGTTTTTTGCAATAATAGATTCCAATAATTTACCTACCACTGACGTTAGACTTACGGGTCGATAATTTGACTTTAGTCCTCTTTCTCCCTTCTTAAATATGGGAACAACATTTCCTTTCCTCCACAATAATGGCACATCGCCTATCTCAACCGATTTCCTAAAAATGTGCACTAACGACTCACTAACAACCTCCTTGCATTCCTTTAATACCCTGGGATACACTTCATCTGGTCCTGGCGATTTAAAATTCTTCATTTTATCTATACCCTCTTCCACCATTTCCCTAGTTATCACCATATCTTTGAGTTTCTCCTCATCGCTTCCTTTGAACATCTGTTCACCATCAGGTATCGTCTGTGTATCCTCCTCTGTGGAGAGAGATACTCCATTGATTTTTATGGTGGTAGATGGTGATTACTTTTTCTGCCAGTCTGATATATGCGGGGATTTACCAAATAAGTTCGGTAAATGCGGGGTTTGGTTCGGTGGTGGGCCAGCTGAACATGTACACGCAAGTCTGTCGGTGGCAGTGAAAACAAATCCGACTATGCGGTGCGCGGCTGCATCGCCGATCAGTCTAGCTTTGTCCGCCTGATTGTAAACATCTCCGCTCGCGTCCTTCTGTGCCTCACCAATGTAAATACAATTACCACCGACTTACGACCTACGCAACTTACGACTTCGACTCTACGACCAGCGGTAAATGTTGATAATTTTTTATCTTTTTTTTGCCTTTTAGCGTCTGTAGGCAGTGACTACTAAGGCCCAGATGGTAGGACCTGGAGGTTCACTTGAGGGCTGTGATGGTTGGCCCTCGCCCGTGGTGGTGCAGGCAGGATTTTTAAAGTTACGCCTGTGATTAGAGGCTCATGCTGCCCCCCTGTGTCCTCCGATGCACTTGCAATCGAAGGTAGAGTTAATGGGCAGCATGTTGGTGTTCTTAGGCCACTCGACGGTGCAGAAAGAATTTGGTTCTCATCGGGGATCGAACTCTGTGATACGATGATAATAACAATAATGAACAACGAAAATGTTGATTAAAAGATGATTATAATATCATTACACATATTATCCTTCTGCCTGCGCCACCACGGGTGAGGGCCAACCATCACAGCCCTCAAGTGAATCTCCAGGGCCTACCATCCGGGCCTTAGTAGTCGACTTACGTCCAGTTCTACTTACGACCGGTCGGTCATAACCAATCACGGTCGTAAAGCCCCGTCCACACTGTGCCTCATGATGCTTGCTTTGTTGGTGGTGGTGTTGAAAATTGAGGTTTTCAACACAACTATGCGCATTGCTGAGCTGTTCCAGCCGGACCGATTGCATGGATGTGCTGAGGCAAAATGTCACAGAGGGTGCTCCGGCCCACTCTAACATGTTGTATTCTTACACAGTATTATCAAACTATCAGATGATATTTAGGAAAACTGAACATACCATCATCTAAACGATACATTACTGCGTGTCATGAGTATAAATAAATGACAATAAACTATACCTAGAATAAGATAATGAGAGCAAAGCGAAATAGTGCATAAACATTTTTTTTTCTCTCACCTTTTTTTTATTCAACAACCTTGCTTCCTGTAATTTTGCTTGCATTGAATTTTAACTCACAGTCTCGGAATCAGCACACTTTTCCGATTCTGATGGTATATAACACGTCCCAATGCAAAAATAAGTAGGTGGTCAAACATTGCAATGAACATAAAACTTGTGACGGAGCGTCGCCTCCCCAGCCATGGTTGTGAGGCACACAGGCTGGACGTTCAGGTGGGCATTCAACACATCCACCTGCCTCGTGCATCTCTGCATGAGGCACAGTGTGGACGGGACTTAAGTCGACCACTCGACTTAATTACCAGTATTTGTGATGACTCTACCAGTATTTGTGATGACTGCATGTATGTAAGTATACGAACTTTCATCTAATGTAACGAACAAAGTTCATTATGCACAGAAATGGTCGGAAATAGGGAACAAACTTGCACTTCATATAACGAACAAAGTTTGTTATACAGTAAAACCCTTATAACACGGCACGATAAGGGCTCTGGCCTTGCCGAGTTATTCAATATGCCAAGTTATGCAAATGCCCTCCTGATATGGGTAAAAATTCAAAATTTTGTAAATACACTCTACCCTGAAAATGCCCTGAGCCCCTGTCCACCCAGCAGTGAATGGGTACCGGGTGTTAGCCGGGGGTTTGTGACCCGCCTCATGGGGTGGTGGCTTCGGCTTACACTAGAGGAGAGGAGGAAATGAGAGGACCTAGTACGAAGCGATACTTGATCTTGATATTACAGGTGGCCTATTCTTCATAGGCCAGGCCTTTGAACCAGCTGCTCCTGTAGAGAAAAACACAAACAAAAGGAAAAAAGCAAAACAAAACTACATACAAGCTATACTAAGCCTAATATAATACTATACTAAGCGGTAGAGGTCACAAGAAGAAGCTCATCGAGAAAAAATTGGTAGATTTTACGAGAAAATCTGTATTTATATTTATTTTTTCTTAAAAATTTCTTTCCAAAATCAGAGAAAGTGTTCCAAGATGATGCATCTTATAAGTTACAAGACGTAAAATACGGCTATGCGAGGTATTAGAGAGGCAGGTCTGGCAACCTGTAGTTCGTACAAGTCTAGCGTCGGCTGCTCTAAGATGTAAACAAAGATGCCAGTACTGGTGGCAAGAGGACGATCATACGCGACTCCACGTTTGCTACCAAGATATGCCGGTATCAGGCATCAAATAAAATGGTAGCAAAATACCAAATGATGCCGGAAAAAGTGACCGTGTGACACTTCAAAGCACTGGGATACAGAGCAAGGTCGGGTACCAGCGCGTAGGCTGACACTTATGCGACTGAGGATATGCCGAGTGTAAACCAAGAGATGCAGTTATAACTCGGCTACATGCCAAGATACATACTTTTTTGCCGAGTGTCTTCGCCTTGCCGAGTTATATCAAATTCCGAGCTATACAATGCCGACTTATAAGGGTTTTAGTGTATGCGAAAAGTTCGGATCTCTCGGATATAACGGACTTTCTAATATAATGTCACTTCCTACCCCCAATTGGTTCGTTAAAGTGAAGGTTTACTGTTTATATATACACACAACCCTCGTTTTCCCGGACCTCCATTTCCCGGATATCGGATTTGCCTGTCAAAATCCGAGGGTCCGGGGATATGTCAGAGTCCCGGACAAATGCCTGGTCCAGTCCGTAAATCGACAAAGTTGTCCGGCGGTCTGAGCGTCTCCTGTCACCCCTGGCCAGTGTCCGCGCCTCCCGCCAGGTGGCAGCATGCTCAGCGGTCGTATTGTTTACATTTGGGCACACGACACTCACTGTTCACCTGCACCACTTCCGTCAGTCTCCTGACTCCCACTGCCCTGTCCGCGCCTCCCGCCAGGTGGCAGCATGCTCAGCAGTCGTATTGTTTACATTTGGGCACACGACACTCGCGGTTCACATGCACTGCCTCCGTCAGTCCCCTGACCCCCACTGCCCCTGGTGCAGGAACGTCTCTGAGACTATTGAACACTTTCTGCTGCAGTGTCTGCGCTTCCACTCCCACCGTGTAGTGCTACGCTCTCAACTCCTCACCCTGAACGTCACCACCTGTGACCTGCCCACCCTGTTGAAGGCGGCTGGCATCCCCCCCCTCCTGGCAACACGCTGTCAGCCGCCTCACCTGTACCTTTCTGAGGAAGACAGGTCAACTACAGCGCCTGTGATAGCATCATAGGACATCACCAGGGCTCATACGTAGTGTTCCCCAAGGGATCCTCGCAGCCCTAAAAACAACAAAGTGACTTAAAAGTCCACGGCTGGGTAGTTGATATTGGCGGTTACCGGACAGTAAATACTAGAGTAGGATAAATGTCCGGGGGTGGGTAATGGCCTTGGACTGTTGCGATTCCCGGACGTTTGCGGTTCCCGGACCAGTGCTCCCCCCTAATAGTCCGGGAAAACGAGGGTTGTATATATATATATATATATATATATATATATATATATATATATATATATATATATATACCGTATTTGCCGGCGCATAAGACGCACCTCAGCATAAGACGCACCTCTATTTTACAAGGAGGTTTTGAGAAAAAAAATATATTGGGGTTTTTGAAGGAAATTTTTTTTTTTGTAAATTTAGCAAATGTTATTAAAAAAAAGGATTTGTAGGGGAAAGCAAATGATTATGAGCCTGTACCTAAATACAATATTCACTGTGCAGTGAATGTGAATGAAAAATCATACTAGTCAAAATGTAAAGGGAATGACAGGGTAACCAAAATCGGTCATAAATCATAATATATTGCAGGATGCCCCCACGAATTGATATTCTAATATTATCTACCTATGACATATAGCTTAGATTTAATGTTGTAGGTATGCCTTTGTTGCTTTTCTGCTATGTGTTTAGACTTTGTGGAAATTTGCAGTATAGATATTGGTATTATTTTGGTAGTGGGCTTTCAAAAGTCCTAAGACTCTTACCGACACCATCATGTAGCTTTCTTCATTCTGAGTATTTTGAGCCCCATTTCCCATGGCGCAATTGAATAATAATGGCATTACACATAGTACCGAAAATCTACCGTTATTTCAGCCAGAAAGTTAAGTTAGGTTAAATCAGATTAGGTTAGAGTTAGGTTAGGTTAGAGGTGGGGTTTGGTTTAGTAACAGATGATATAGAGAAAAAACGAAAATTTCCCATAATATATGGCAGTGTGAAGCGTAGCAATGTTTGCGGGTCCGACAAAAACGAGAGCCAGATTAATTCAAAACACATCAAAACTATTCAGGAGGACTAAGTTTCGGCCTCAAAATCGGTGGTTGTCCAATAATAAAAACTCACGAAGATATTTAAGTAACACTGTAAGGTAACCATCTCTACCTTGTTATTGTTGTAATTGTTGAAGGGCATCGTTGTCGGGATCGACGATATTTGCCCTGGTTTACACCTATGAATCTATCACAGTCACGAGGGTTGATTAGTCTTCTTCAGGAAGGTACAGGTGAAGGCTGGTTCACACTCTGAAATCACGGCAGTGTTCCGTCAGCCGTGCCTTGTATTCACACTATTCGTCACGGTTCCGTCATTTTCGGCAGTTCCTGCTCACCCTCTAAGCAGACATGGTGCCTCAGAAGCTATGGTTGAAGAAATTTGCATTAATAGCACTTCTGTTGGATGAAGAAGAGGAATTGAACTCTAAAAGACACTATTTTGGGTACATAGTCTTGAGAAAACGACAATTATCAGCACGGCACAGTCTCATTACGTTAAAATATTCTTCCCCAGAAACCATTACGTGACAGAACGGTGATGTATTGGAGCCGTGACGGCGGCGCACCGTTTAGTGTAACACGTCTATTTGTTTGAATGTAAGAAATTATAACGGATGTGATGAGACGGTGCCGTGTCACCATGATGGTATGGTGTGATTCGGCCTTGAGGCGGACGGTGTAGTGCCGTGATGGTCTTGGTCTTGGTGTACCGTGTGGAAGACTTGTCCTACAGGTACCGTTGCAGCCTTTTTACTAGCACTCTTTCATACAGTTTCCTTATCCGTAGAGGTACAGGGGTGAGGATTGAGGGGTCAAGGTGGTACAAAGGCCTATGATTTCTCCTATCCCACCTTGCTTACCACTGTAGCGGCGCTAACACACACGCACATACACACCTGCATAGGCTTAGGCCACCCCTCTGTCTGGAACCAGGATTAGAGGCCCGAGGGTGACCTGACGCTGACCTGACTTGTCCTCGCCGACACAACTGCAACATCAGCCAGGTAATTCAGTCAGCCACAGGACACACAGAGACACACACGCCACGCACCTCTTGTCCCCACGTTGTACAATGACTCGCTGTCAAATAAACAACAAAGCCACGATGCCCTTTCTCCATCCTTGTGTATATAGACAGACTCCCCAAGATACTACACCACCCTCTCACCGCTCACACTCCTTCAAATAAAACTTTAACACGCTCTTTTGTTTCACTATTCCATTTATCAACAATACTCATTCCAGCGAAGATTCCATCACCATTTTCTGCCTCCCTTCTATCATCTCCTTCCAATTGTTGTGTCAACTTGTGTGGCCCGAGTCGAATGCGGGTTAATTAAGGCGACATCTAATATGCGGGATGTTTGTCTTTTCCATGGGTGCGGGGAGGAGTCTGAGCGGTAATGACCCATGGTGGGTGCGCGGAGGGCCTCGCCGAGTGAAGTATCCCAGGTGAAGCGGCAGACCTGAGATATCAGACGTTTTACAATGGAGAGCAGCAGAGGGGGGTGGATGATGTTTACATCTGACACGGCCATCTTGGCAGCAACAATCGCTATCTTGTTGCCCCAGCTCTTATTTTCTCTTAAACTCCAACCTTTTCTTAGTATTATGAATTACTGTTGATAACACAGTTACAAATTTGTGCTCCTTGAACTACTGCTCAACACAGAT
>JACEEZ010011312.1:122639-230139 GCA_016584305.1 Chionoecetes opilio
CAACAATACTCATTCCAGCGAAAATTCCATCACTATTTTCTGCCTCCCTTCTATCATCTCCTTCCAGCTGTTGTGTCAACTTGTATGGCCCGAGTCGAATGCGGGTTAAGGCGACATCTAATATGCGGGATGTTTGTCTTTTCCATGGGTGTGGGCAGGAGTCTGAGCGGTAATGACCCATGGTGGGTGCGCGGAGGGCGTCGCCGAGTGAGGTATCCCAGGTGAAGCGACCTGACCTGAGATATCAGACATTTTACAATGGAGAGCAGCAGTGGGGGGTGGATGATGTTTACATCTGACATGGCCATCTTGGCAGCAACAATCGCTATCTTGTTGCCCCAGCTCTTATTTTCTCTTAAACTCCAACCTTTTCTTAGTATTATGCATTACAGTTGATAACACAGTTACAAATTTGTGCTCAGTAAACTACTGCTCAACACAGATCACTCCAGACCCCTTTAGTAATACACCACCGGCTGTTCTGCATTCTCTGCCCGACCTCTCATTCGCTAATACGGCCGCATTAGACGCAGGGTGAACTTTGCATTCCTTTTTAAGGGAAAAAACTGCGTCTTATGTGCCGGCAAATACGGTATATATATATACAGTAAAAGCCTTATAACTCGGCACGATAGGGGCTCTGGCCCTTGCCGAGTTATGCAATGTCCTCCTCTGATATGGGTTTAAAAAAAAAAAAAAAAAAAAAAAAAAAAAAAAAAAAAAAAAAAAAAAAAAAAAAAAAAAATACACTACTGTAAAAGCATAAAAACTACACTTACCAGTGAACGGGTAGCAGCAGGCATGTAATCCAAGGAGAGGGGAGCCTTGTTGTAACATGTAGAAGATGTTAGGGGGACTCAGTCGCATTTTAATACTGGTATCACTTTAATCACTTTATAATCACAACTCTGTACTGTATTGTATACAGTACTGTACCTGTACAACCTAATTTTACATCACTTGAGCACTTAATTACTGCAACACTATGCCCTGTCCATTAACTCTACCTTCGACTGTGAGTGCATGGGAGGACACAGGGGGGCGGCATGAGCCTGTAATCACAGGCGTCACTATAACAATCCTGCCTGCGCCACCACGGGCGAGGGCCAACCATCACAGCCCTTGAGTGAGCCTCCAGGGCCTACCATCCCACCCATGGAGCTCACTGCCTACACTGCTATAGGCATAGGTGTGTATATAAAAAAATAAAAAAATAAAAAATAAATAAACCTTGTCTTTGCCATGCCGAGTTATGTCAAATTCCGAGTTATACAGTGCCGAGTTATAAGGCTTTTACTGTATATATATATATATATATATATATATATATATATATATATATATATATATATATATATATATATATATATATATATATATATATATATACAGTCGACCCTCGATTTAACGGACTAAAAGGGGGGAGAAGTGGTCCGTTAAAGCCGATTGTCTGTTAGAGCGAGGGTATTTTCCCAAGGGTGTGAAAATATAGGAAATACACAGGAAAAATTGTGAAATAAATGAGAAATAATCACAAACACAACCAGACCGTGTAGCTATGTTGGGAGGTAAACAGTGACTGGCGCTACATGCTGGATTTGGCACGCTCGCCCACGACTGCTCGGGACTGGTATTAGGAGAGGTAGTAAGTATCCAGGCTCGCTCATTACTGCTTGGTATGCTATGAAATATCATTATTCTAGGTCAGTGGTTCTTAACCTTTTCAGAGGCGCCAAACCCTAACAAAAACTTCAGCACACTAGCCAAACCCCTCAAATATGTGACGGAAAAACAAGATTAATACAAAGATTTCATATAAATTGCTTCAAAATTCAAGAGTATATTTAGATAATAAGAAGGAAGGAAGCAGCAGTGACGTATATAGGTCCTTCGAAAGAGGAGGGGGGCACCGGGATGAATGAATCCAGGATTGTTTTAAATAATCGTCCAGACCATTTCATCATTCCTGATTTAATGCCATCAAATTATAGCCATTAGCGAGTATATCAACAATATGTTGTCACTTTTTGCATCCAGTCAGCCGTTTTTAAATAATCCGCAATAAAAATTGCAAATTCCCCGAGCTTCCAAAACGCCCCGCAAGACTTGCAGGCGATGCGCCACGGCTCGGTGACGTAACTTTAGGTGGTCTCCTCTCCCCGCGCTAATCCAGAAGCACGTAAACACAAAAGATAAATATAGTACTTGAAGATTTTTGGGTGTTTCTGATAGATTTTTTTTGTGATATGCCATATGCATGCATCATTTATGGGTGCAGCAAGACAGCTGTGTCTTTCCAGAGAAGTTTGCACAACTTTCCGACTGATACGACAACGTTAAATGTGTGGAAGAGATTTGTGCGGCGGACTCGGCGGTCACACTGTCTACATCACCCCCACCCACCCACACATCCCGTAGCCACACACAATAGATGCCTTGTATGGCAGTCTGCATCACAAACCAGTCAACAACACTCCCTTGCCTGTCATGTCACACTGTCTACATCACCCCCCACCCACCCACACATCCCGTAGCCACACAATAGCGTAGCCTTGTATGGCAGTCTGCATCACAAACCAGTCAACAGCACTCCCTTGGCTGTCACACTGTCTGCCTTCCCGCCCGCACATTTTCCAACTCTATGCTAAAGTTAATGCTAGTATGTACAGTCAAACCTTGATATAACAGACTAAAGGGGTGGGGGGAGTGGTCCGTTAAAGCCGATTGTCCGTTATAGCGAGGGTATTTTCCCAAGGGTGGAAAAATATATAAAGGAAAAAAAAAAGTGAAATAAATGAGAAATAATCACACCCAACCAGACTATGTTGCTATGTTGGGAGGTAAACAGTGACTGGCACTACATGCTGAATTTGGTCCGCTCCTACACATGAAATAAATGAGAAATAATCTCAAACACAACCAGACCATGTAGCTACAATAAAAGCCTTATAACTCGGCACGATAGGGGCTCTGGCCCTTGCTGAGTTATTCAATGTGCCGAGTTATGCAATGTCCTCCTCTGATATGGGTAAAAAAAAACAATAAATAAAAATGAATAAATAAATTACAGTACACTAAACCCTTCATGTTCGCGGGTTTCAGGCTCGCGGATTTGATTACTCGCGGGTTTTCAACCCCCCCCCTTTTTTTTTTTTTAATTTTTATTTTTTTATTATTAATATTATTATTATTATTATTATTATTATTATTATTATTATTATTATTATTATTATTATTATTATTATTATTATTATTTTTTTTTTTTTTTTTTACTCCCTCCCAATTGCTTGCTCTGTACAGGGGCCTTATCCGCCCATGTATGGAGTATGTCTCACATGTTTGGGGAGGATCCACTCATACAGCTCTCCTAAACAGGGTTGAGTCAAAAGCTTTTCGTCTCATCAACTCCTCTCCTCTGACTGACTGTCTTCAATCTTTAAATCACCGCCGCAATGTTGCTTCTCTTGCTCTCTTCTACCGTTACTTTCATGCTCACTGCTCATCTGAACTTGCTAACTGCATGCCTCCCCCACTCCCGCGGCCTCGCTGCACAATACTTTCTACTCATTCTCATCCCTATTCTGTCCATCTTCCTAATGCAAGAGTTAATCAGTATCTTTACTCTTTCATCCCTTTCACTGGTAAACTCTGGAACTCTCTTCCTGTTTCTATTTTTCCACTTTCCTATGACTTAAATCTTTTCAAAAGAAGAGTAACAAGACACCTCCCGAACTAAAAATTGGCTCACCCCTCTGTTTTTATTTTATTCTCTTACTGTCTTCTTTATAGGGACTGGCAACTAAGCGGGCTTTGTGTTACCCATTTTTGTTGTGCCCTTGGCCAGTTCCTTGTGATGTAAAAAAAAAAAAAAAAAAAAAAAATGGGTAAATGAATGACTAATGTTATGCTCGCGGATTTACGCTAATCGCGGGTGTCTCTGTTCCCTAACCCCCGCGAACATGAAGGGTTTATTGTACTGTAAAAGCATAAAAACTACACTTACCAATGAACGGGTAGCAGCAGGCATGTAATCCAAGGAGAGGGGAGCCTTAGCCTTGTTGTAACATGTAGAAGATGTTAGGGGGACTCAGTCGCATTTTAACACTGGTATCCCTTTAATCACTTTATAATCACAACTCTGGGCGGGAAGCCAGCAACAAAGGTCGTATCGCCAGCAACGACCATCTCTCCGACTACCTAGATACTTCTTTTCCTTACGACGGAAGCTACAAAGCCTCCCTCGGTCGGTCGTAAACGCGTCGGAAGGCGCTGACTGGCCAAGATGAGTAATGACGTCATCAAGCTCATCATCAGTCACCAGCCAATGACAAACAGTTTTTAAAACTTCTCGACCAATCACAAGTCAGCGAAACATATTTCCGGGCAAGAATGGCATGCCAGACTGCCTCTCCCCGTCATCTCAAACTAATTCTCGTTTTATTCGGAATGCTTGTGTTTTAAGGAGTTTTAATGTATCAGATAGTAAGATGTATAAGTAAGGAGCCTGTGTTGCTAGTGTTTTGGTGGTAGAAGGTGTGTGTGTGGGTTGAAATAGTGAATATTTGTGATATGGGGAGGCCCCGCGGCAAGGCCTCTCTGTCACTCACTGCCCCGCCATCAGTCACCTCATCATAACATCTTTAAATCACCCTTTTTTAAGGTGACACACGGTGCTACATTGATTTAGATAATGACAAGTATATATAACATCTCACCATAATCACTAAGTTGTATAATAACGAGTAATAAGACGTTTAATCCTGCCCAAACCTACAGTGGCGGAGGAGCTGGCGGCTCTAGCCGCCACTCTCAAAAGTTTTGAGTATAAACCCGCAGTTATCCGCCTCACCTGTGCCTTCCTGAAGAAGACAGTCAGCTCCCACGCCTGTGATAGCACCATAGGATATCACTAGGGATCATAGGATTCCTCAAGGGGTTCTCGCTCCCCTACTAAATATTACCAAGGACATCTATCTCCCTTGGTGAAGTTGGTGTTGATATCCACCTCACGGGCTTCATGCTGCTGCTGCCGAAGGCTGCGTTGCCAGACGTGGATGAGTCCCTTGCTTGTATTTCATCTCTTTACTCATATACAGGGAGGTCCCGAAGATACGAGCAGTTAGGTTCCATCTGGCATACTCGTAAAGCGAAATCTCGTATAACGAAACACATAACCAATGGTAAAATTCGGTTTTGTTCCAGGACCCCATAAAAAATTTTAAAAAAATAAAAAGGACATGTTTTTCAAGCTCAAATAAACTATAGCAAACACAACAAACACACAGCGTCTATATTACCCACACTGTACTACCTATTCTGTAGAAAATGCATTCTGAAAGAGAAAATAGCACACAAAATAACATAACCACATTAATTAAACATAAAACATGCATAACACTCCCGACTTGATTACCAAAAACGTCACCAAAACATTTTGGGAAAGTGGTTTCGCTCAGTTGGATATAGGGCCTGAGCCACAGTTGACTGCAGACCAGATCACCCATATTCACAGCTTATATAAGATCGGTTTTAGTTCAAAAGAAATTGTGAGGGAGACGGTTACTCAAGGATGCAAGACACTGCCAACTTCTGTCTTCCACTGTATGTACACCGCGTGGTCACCACGTGATCACCACAGCACCACACCACCACACAAAACACAGTGAATTAAGAGTGTGACAGCACAGTAGGACAGAGCACAAATAAGTCACAATAAGCACATTAAGTAAACCAGCAAATCACTAAAACCGATTCACAAGGCACAATACTACATACATGTACAAGCAACAAAGATGTTGTATGTACTCTCGCGGACGCCGTATGGTGACTGGTGACTAGACTCGAGAGGATAGGGTAGGTAAGGGACAAGGGAGGGATGCGCAGACCTCTTCTACTGCCCACAAACTCGTCTCTGCGCATCTGAATCATTGTACATCGTCCAGCGATATGAATTTTTGTAGGCCACATTGTCGTGCCACCAGAATTATCATATTTTCAGATTGATTATCGTACAACCTTAGGTAAAATCATATATCATATAGTCAGTAAATGATTTTATAATTTTAGTAAATAACTTATAATTTACTTTAGTAAATAACTTGGTAATTTTACTCACCCCAGTTTGAATGTCGTAACATTGGATTTTCGATCTCGTATATTGAAAATAGACCCTAATTTACACATCTCGTATCATCGGATTCTCGTATATCGAATGCTCGTATAACGGGACCTCCCTGTATATGACTAATATCCATCCAAATGCAATCATATGTCTACATTCACCTATAAAAAAGATATTTCATAGCATACCAAGGAATAATGAGCATGCTTGGAGACTTCCGACCTCTGCTAATACCGGTCTTGAGCAGTCGTTGGCCAGTGTGCACGTTTACGACCAAACCTACGACTTTTCCGCCCTGTGGGTTCCGTCGTAGGACTTCCGACCAAAAAATGGTCTTAAAGTGTTTTGTGGCTTCCCTCCCTGTACTGTATTGTATACAGTACTGTACCTGTACAACTTAATTTCACATCACTTAAGCACTTAAATACTGCAACACTATGCCCTGTCCATTAACTCTACCTTCGACTGCGAGTGCATGGGAGGACACAGGGGGTGGCATGAGCCTCAAATCACAGGCGTCACTATAAGAATCCTGCCTGCACCACCACGGGCGAGGGCCAACCATCACAGCCCTCGAGTGAACCTCCAGGGCCTACCATCCCACCCATGGAGCTCACTGCCTACACGCACTATAGGCATAGGTGAAGGAAAAAAAAAAAAAAAAAAAAATTGTCTTTGCCATGCCGAGTTATATCAAATTCTGAGTTATACAGTGCCGAGTTATAAGGCTTTTACTGTATGTTGGGAGGTAAACAGTGACTAGCGCTACATCAGGGATTTGGCACACTCACCCACGACTGTTCGGGACTGGTATTAGGAGAGGTAGTAAGTATCCAGGCTCGCTCATTACTGCTTGGTATGCTATGAAATTTCATTATTCTAGTTGAATGTAGACATATAATCACATTTGAATTGCTATTACTCATACATATGAGTAAAGATACGAAAATACTTTCAAGGCGCTCATCCACACCTGGAAGCGCGGCCGCGGCAGCAGCAGCAGCATCATGAAATATTATAATCACCCCAAAATAGATAAAAAGGAAGAAAAAGTCTCCCGTAAAGTGATGGGTTATCCCTAAAATGTTGATGCTTTCTCTCACCGTCTGGCTAGTCAAGCTCAAGCTCTAGTGAAAGGTAAACAAACTACGAGCCGGATTCAGCCGTGGCTTTCAAAGGTATTGCTTATTATCATGACTAATGCTCATTATTATATATATTATATGGTTGTGAAATGCAGTTCTATACACGTGTCACTATTTAGGTCAGTGTATCACTGCGTGTCACCTTAGATAAGGGTGATTTAGGGTGTTGAGGTGACAGGGAGAGTGTAGCAGCAGCCACACCATAACACTAATAGTCACTATTTTAAACAATACACATCTTCTACCACTAAATCACTAGCAACACAGGCTCCTTCCTTATACTTATATCTTAATTTGTGATACATCAAAACTCCTTAAAACCCAAGCATTCCCAAGTAAAATGAGAAAATAATCCAATAATGTTGAGTTGATTATTATTCGAGCGGCGATAAGCAGTCTGATATGCAAAAAAAAAAAAAAAAAAAAAAAAAAATTTGTCACGCAAATGGAGTCCGTTACATCCGAAGTCCATTACATCAATCAATCAATCATTGGGGGCATACGCCGGGGGGCGCGTCGCCTCGCCCACCCTACGACGCCACTCCCGGGGGTCACCACGCGCGAGTTTTCATGCAGGCTCCTTTCCCATACCAAGCAGCTCTCGACAAGAAACATCAACTTGCCCCAGCCACGAGCCTTGTGGGCGCCCCCTTGGCCTCCTCCACGCCGGATTGTCTCTTACAGATACAACTCGATGAGAAGGATCTGTTTTAGGGTAGCGTGCCACATGCCCATATAGCCGAAGTTGGCGCTGACAGACTATGCAGGTAATAGGCCTCGATTCAGTTTCACGGTGCAATCGCTGATTTGACACGTAATCATCCCAGCGATACCCCATGATTCTGCGAAGACACTTATTACCAAAGGCATTGATTCGTCTCTTCAAGTCACTATTTAGTGTCCATGTCTCACAACCATAGAGTAAGACAGGGATCACAAGCGATTTGAAGATCCGGATCTTTGTCCTCCTGCACAGGTACCGACAACGCCAAATGCTCCCGCTGAGCGAGTCCATAACACTGTGGGCTATGCCAATCCGCCGTAAGACTTCTTGATGTGACCCGCCGTCATTATGGACTGCGCTACCAAGGTATGTAAAACTTTCCAAGATCTCAATGTCCTCGCCACACGCATGAAGAGACTGTACTGCTTCATCTAGTAAGTCTCCCAAACACCTGGACCTTGGTCTTGAGCCAGGAGACCTCAAGTCCCAAAGGCTTTGCCTCCTCGTGCAACGCCTCGAGAGCCATCACCAGGACCTCCAGCGACTCAGCAAAGATTACTGCATCATCGGCAAAAACAAGATCAGTGATTTTGGTGTTGCCGACGGATGCTCCACAATCACTTTGATCTACAACCTTCTCCAATACCCAGTCCATACAAGCGTTGAAAAGTGATGGGGCAAGGACGCACCCTTGCCTCACTCCTGTATTCACAGGAAAGAAGCCGGATACACCTGCCCCACACTTCACAGCACTCTCAGTCCCAGAATACAGACCAGTTATCAAACCAATAGTCCTTGCAGGAATCCCTCGAAGTCGCAGAAGATCCCAGAGTGACTCACGATGCACTGAGTCAAACGCCTTCTTGAGATCAACATAGGCTGCAAGCATCCCCTGTCGAAACTCACGTCGGCGTTCCACCAGGACACGAAGCGCTAGGATACGGTCCGTTGTTGACTTACCAGGCGTGAACCCAGACTGCTGAGGTCTCTGATGCTTCACCAGATGGCTGCGAATCCGTGTCAGCAATAGATGGGCAAGCACCTTGCCTGGTACGCTGAGCAGTGTAATACCGCGGTAATTGTTGCAGTCCTGACGGTCCCCTTTTCCTTTCCAGATAGGGACCATCAGCCCCCTTTCCAGTCAGGAGGAATGGTACCTGATTGCCACACGGCAGTCAGGACAGCATGCAACCCGTGGATCATGGCCTCACCCCCAGCTTTGAGGAGCTCCGCACTGATATTACAAACACCAGCTGCCTTTCCACCCCTCAACTTTGCTACAGCCTCTCTGACTTCGTCAAGAGAGGGTGCGCTTTCGTCAATGGGAGGATCGGCATCCACTGCCTGTAACCCAGTGGTGTGAAGCTGCTCAGTTGGAGGGTCCACCGTGAACAACTGCCCAAAGTACTCAGCCCAACGAGCCATCTGCCCATCCATGTCCGACACGAGGCGCCCATCTGCTGTTCGAATAGCACTCGCCCGAGAAGGAGACTTGGAACGGAGCTTCTTCAGGGCTCGGTAGGCGGGTCGGAGGTCATTAGCGTTCAAATGACCCTCGACATCCTCAGTTAGACTCCTGACATACCTCTCCTTGACTTTCCCCAGGAGGGTTCTAGTCCGGCGTGACAGAGCCCTGTGCTGGTCCCGGTTCCCAGCCAGCCTGGCAGCGCGACTCTCCTCGATTTTCTCCAGCGTCTCCGTCGAGACAAAACCTCGCCTTGACCTCGGGCGCTCCCCAATACACTCCTTGGCAGCCTGTAGAGTTTCACGTTTGAAGGTATCCCACAGTTCTACAGGGTCCCCGAGAGCACCGAGCACATCAAATCTATTTGAGACTGCCACCGCATACTCATGAGCACATGTCAAGTCCTTCAGTTTCTCAAGATGAAACACACTATGGCTACCTCTTGAGATTCTTCTGGACTTGACATGAAGCTTAAGTGTAGCAACAACAAGTCTGTGATCTGTTCCAAAGAACTCAGCACTCCGGTAAACCCTGCAGTTCTGGAGGATCTACCAATGAGTGCTAACGAGGATGTGGTCGATCTCCTTAGCTACCCCTCCGGCATTACTATACCATGTCCAGCGGTGCAGCTCTGGTCTCTGATACCAAGAACCTGCAATTCTCAACCTTCTGGACCTTGCAAAGTTCAGAAGCAGAGAACTGTTGGTGTTTCTGGTACCGGAGCCATGGGGACCAACACATAACTCGTAGCCATCTCTCACAGTGCCAGTATTTGCATCGAGGTCCGTTATATCGAGGTTTGACTGTATGTGGTTTCCGAGTAATGACGTTTGGCTGGAGCTCCGAAACTAACCATAGGATTTTCTCGAAAGTACCTTCATTGTGATTCCCACACATACATTATGGTTTCCCTTACTTACCAATCCATGTTTTGGAGAAGTGCCAGGTCCTCCTGCTGATCTCAGGTTCTGCTAACACCTGTTCGTCCGCCCCGTATTCTGGTTCAAACATAATAGGGTTGGGCTCCCATCACAATCTGAGGTTCGTTTTCCTCATATACGTGAGCAGCGTCATTTATATGTGTCTCAGATTGAGCATCGTACTCTAGATCTGTAACACCGACAGATTCACTGTCTGACACCGAAGTACAATCGCTCATCATCACATTTGCCGACAGGTGTCACACAGGCAGACGACTGTTGTTTACATTTGAGCACCTATTGTGACGTCATCAATAATATTCGTAGCCCTGTTGGAGGAAAGAAAGTTTTTTTAGCGCGCTTTTTACAAAAGTCATGTTTGTACGGAAATAAGGCCTGGAAATCAATTATTTTTGGTGGATTAGGTGTTTTGAATGGACATTCAACATAATTAGGCAAAAAAAAAAAGGGTCTGGACGATTACTTTTAGGGAGGGAGATGGAACGGAGCGAACCTCTGCAACTGTGGGGTCTCAGAAGGGAGTTAGGATTTTTTTTGAAAATCAAGCATTTTAGGGGCATCGCAAGACCTCAGAAGGGATATATTGCACTAATCTGATAATCAAGGCAAAACAATTTTTGTCCCTGTGGGACAAAAGGAGGGACCATGGCCGAATTTCCCCTATACCCCCCTATATACGACTGCTCGGAAGGAAGAGAGGCGTGCGAACACACACACACACATCCCAGAGGTGGGCACTTCCGCAAAACTTCCGCAAACCGCAACGTCCGCAAATTGCGGAAGTCCGAATTTGTTTGCGGATTTGCGGAAGGGTAAAAAGTTGCGAAATTGCGTTTGCGGAAGTTTTACCACAAACGCAAATATGTTCGCAAATTCCCAAGTGGCCGTGGTGAGTTTGAACACTATTCCTGCGTGGCTACGCGCACCGTCCAGGGTGAGTAAGATACGCTAAGGGAGGCTGCTTTCCCACCAGTCAACCTTGACCGCAGTTATCAGTGAGCATTCATAGACGAAGTACGTACGTGTATCACCAAACCCTTCTTCCTGCCTCGCTTTGAAAATATGATGCTTTTTTTTACCATATTTTTGGTTGAAACTCATATAAACATTATCTGTGTGATGTTATAATATCATTGAAATATCTTAGATATTACTGTAAACTTTGTTAGGTGAGATCCAAGGTCAATAGATACTAGAAACAATGTTTGCCGTTGGCGGGCTCGGCTCTGACCTCACGCGTCCCTCGCTGACTCAGTCATGTCTTCAATTATCGTGTGGCCTCACCCAAGATTATGAAATAACTGCAAAATGTTTAGAAAAACTGACCCAACTATCATCTTACTGACACATTTTCGTATATAATATACGCATAGTTTGAGCAAGGAGAGGGAGATCAGAGGCCATAAACCAGTGATATGGAGACGGCGAGCATACCAAGAGATGTGTATTCTACGTGTGCTGGTGACAGTGTTATTTGGTTGCAGTGACCATGGCTTTGCTGTAGAGCTAAATATTACTTGCAAGGAGTGTGTTGTGAGTGAATTAGTGCATTGCGGTGGTGAGGCGACAGTTTTGACCCTGCGTTACCGCTAGGCCAAGGTGCGAGTTAACCGCCATCCCTCATGCCACGCAAACAATTTTGTGCCGTCTGATCTCTTCCGCATCTTTATTACTATGGCGCCCACTACGCCCTCCATCACCAAGGTCCAGCTGGTTGCTGCTGTAGACGATGTGCTGGTGTTCCTCTTCAGTATGAGGAGGAAGATCATGGGGAGGTGACTGTGCGCACCACTGTAGGTCAGTCGAAGGGAGAGGAACTTGGATGATGTGTTTGTTAAGTACAACACGGCCATACCTATCTCTGCACCCGTGGATAAACTGTTCTCCCAAAGGTCGGATATCATAAAGGCCAAAAGAGAGAGTCTGTCCTCTGATAATTTTGAAATTGGTATTCATGAAGGGAAACATGAACCAGCTCAAGATGGAATTGTCACCAGAGGAGTCTGAGGTTAAGGGCTCGGGCTATATCATATCAATAAAACAAAGCAAACCTTGTTTTGTTCAATGCCTCAAAAACCCAATTTCTTCACCTATCTACTCGACAAAACCTACCAGATAACTATCCCCTCTTCTTCAATGACACTCAACTGTCTCCTTCTTCTACAATGAACATTCTAGGACTATCCTTTACTAAAAATCTGAACTGGAAATCTCACATCTCATCTCTTGCTAAAACAGCTTCTAAGAAGTTAGGTGTCCTGTGGCATCTGTGTCCTTTTTTTTCTCCCTCCCAATTGCTTGCTCTCTACAGGGGCCTTATCCGCCCATGTATGGAGTATGTCTCACATGTTTGGGGAGGATCCACTCATACAGCTCTCCTAAAGAGGGTTGAGTCAAAAGCTTTTCGTCTCATCAACTCCCCTCTTCTGACTGACTGTCTTCAATCTTTAAATCACCGACGCAATGTTGCTTCTCTTGCTCTCTTCTACCGTTATGTTCATGCTCGCTGCTCTTCTGAACTTGCTAACTGCATGCCTCCCCCCCTCCCGCGGCCTCGCTGCACAAGACTTTCTACTCATTCTCATCCCTATTCTGTCCATCTTCCTAATGCAAGAGTTAATCAGTATCTTTACTCTTTCATCCCTTTCACTGGTAAACTCTGGAACTCTCTTCCTGTTTCTATTTTTCCACTTTCCTATGACTTAAATCTTTTCAAAAGAAGAGTAACAAGACACCTCCCGAACTAAATTGGCTCACCCCTCTTTTTTATATTATTCTCTTACTGTCTTCTTTATACTGTCTTCTTTATAGGGACTGGCAACTAAGTGGGCTTTGTGTTACCCATTTTTTTTGTGCCCTTGGCCAGTCCTTTGTAATGTAAAAAAAAAAAAAAGATAATAATAATATTTTGGAGTGTAGAGTACTTATACTAATTATTACTCTTTAGTTTCTTGATCAATTGAGTCACAATGAGGGGGAGGTAAAATATGAGCTTATATCATAAGTGGGGCGCTGAGGGTTAAGTATGAAAAAAATACTAATATATATCAATTGACAAAAGTGATTTAGTAAGAAATTAATTAATTTACAACTACAAAGAGCTTTACCTTTATTTTTGGCATTTTATGCAGGGAAAATATCTCGTAATTGGCTTGCAGCTGTGCGGACTTGAGGTTCCGGAAGTGCCAACTTCAAGAAATTTGCGGACTTGCGGTTGCGGAAAGTAAGGATTAGGGTTTGCGGAAGTGGATTTTCGTTTGCGGTGCCCACCTCTGACACATACACATGCACACACAACTGTTCCTTCACAGCACTGCTTGATTTTATGTTAAATTTGCATATAATTTACTCTGATGAATACTCCGGCATTACAATACAGTGGTACCTTGACTTACGAGTTTAATTCGTTCATTGATCGAGCTCGTAACTCAATTTGCTCGTATATCAAATCAGTTTTCCCCATTGAAATTAATTGAAATACCATTAATCCATTCCAGCCCCAAAAAAAACACCCCAATTTTTTTACTGTACCTATATGACTGGACTGCACTCACCCTCTGCCATTTGCATTCGCCAGTGTTTACACTCTGTGTATCAGCTGTTGGAAACAGCTGTGGGTGGAACTGCCGCTAAACGTACTGCACTCACCCTCCGCCATTTGCATTCGCCAGTGTTTATACTCCGTGTATCAGCTGTTAGAAACAGCTGTGTGTGGAACTGCTGCTAAACGTACTGCACTCACCCTCCGCCATTTGCATTCGCCTGTGTGAGCACAACACAACAGAAATGCTTCCACGGCGAGGTAACCACATGAAGTGAACGAGTGAGATGCGGGATGCTGGGCGGATGTTGTGGCGTTCGCTGCGCCAACTAGCGGCGGCGTATCTGAAGCTCGCTGGAAAAAAAAAAAAAAATTGCTCATAACTCAGATTTTGGCTCGCAACTCAAAGCAAAAAATCGACCGAGCGCCTGCTCGTGACTCGGAAAACTCGTAAGTTGGGGCACTCGTAAGTCAAGGTACCACTGTAATAGCAAAATTGCAATGTGTTTTGGAGGGCCTCCGCCGAACCCCTGAGACTGGCTCACCGAACCCCTGGGGTTCAGTCTAACCCAGGTTAAGAACCACTGTTCTAGGTGAATGTAGACAGAGCTGGGCAGTATTTAAATACATTTGTATTTAAATACATTTGTGTATTTAAAAATGTATTTATAAATACATTGGTTGTCATGTATTTAAATGCAGTATTTAAATACTTTTATGAGTATTTAAATATATTGTATTTAAATACTCATAATATGAAAATGTAAATACTTTTTTTTCAATTGATTTGGCCATAAACCCGCCCAACTATCTGGCAATCCTGATGTTACAGTGAACCAGTGTTTCCGCTTTCAAGGAAATTTCCTTAATTTTAGGAAATTTACGCCTGAGAAGAAAATTTCTCAGGAAACCCAAAATCTAAGGAAATCCTAAGGAAATGCATTTTTTTCGGACATGTTAAAATTTGTGTATATTTAAAATGTATTTACAAATGTATTTAAATACAATTTATGTACATATATAGTATTTAGTATTTAAATACATTAGTAAAATGTATTTAGTATTTAGTATTTAAATACATGTCTCCCATGTATTTAGTATTTAGTATTTAAATACATTCAATGTATTTAGTGCCCAGCTCTGAATGTAGACATATAATCGCATTTTAATTGCCATTATTCATACATATGAGTAAAGATATGAAAATAAATACAAGGCGCTCATCCACACTTGGCAGTGGCAGCAGCAGCATCATGAGACATTATAATCACCCCAAAAGGAGACAAAAAGGAAGAAAAAGTCTCCCGTAAAGTGATGAGTTATCCCTAAAATGGTAACGTTTTCTCTCGCCGTCTGGAGTTATCCCTAAAATGTTAACCTTTTCTCTCACCGTCTGGCTGGTGAAAGGTAAAGAAACGGCTCACATGCCAGACGCAGGCCGTGGCTGTCAAAGGTATTGCTTATTATCATGACTATTGCTCATTATTATATATATTGTATGTTTGTGATGACCTGTTCTATACACTTGTCACTATTTACGCCGGTGTAGCACCGTGTGTCACGCTAAATAAGGGTGATTTAGGGTGTTGAGGTGACAGGGAGACAAGTCTTCCAGCAGCCACGCCATAACACTAATAGTCACTATTTTAAACAATACACACTTTCTGCCACTAAATCACTAGCAACACAAGCTCCTTCCTTATATATATTAATATCTGATACATCAAAACTCCTTAAAACCCAAGCATTCCAAAATAAAATGAAAAAATAATACATTATGTTGAGTTGACAATTCGAGCGGCGATAAGCGGTCTGATATGTCATTCTTGCCCACAAATTTATCACGCAAATGGAGTCCGTTAAACAAAGGTCCGTTAAATCGAGGGTCGACTGTATATATATATACAGTGAGGTCCCGAAGATACGAGCAGTTAGGTTCCACCTGGCATACTCGTAAAGTGAAATCTCGTATAGCAAAATACATAACTAATGGTAAAATATAGATTTGGTTCCAGGACCCCATCAAAGACATGTTTTTCAAGCTAAAATAAACTATACCAAACACAACAAACACACAGCATCTATATTACCCACACTGTACTACCTATTCTGTAGAAAAAGCATTCTAAAAGAGAAAATAACACACAAAATAACATAACTGCACATTAATTAAACATAAAACACCACCACACCACCACAAGCACATTAAGTAAACCAGCAAATCACTAAAATCGACTCACAAGGCACAATACAAGCAAAAAAGACGTTATACTGTAGGGGACGCCGCGTGATACAAGAGAGGGTAGGGTAGGTAAGGGACAAGGGAGGGGTGCGCAGACCTCTTCCACTGCCCACAAACTCGTCTCTGCGCATCTAAATCATTGTACATCATCATACAGCCCAGATGCATACGTGGTAGGAAGCACATTTTGAACTTGGTAATTTTACTCACCCCAGTTTGAATGTCGTAGCATTGGATTTTCGATCTCGTATATTGAAAATAGACCCTAATTTACTCAGCTCGTATCATTGATTTCTCATATACCGAATGCTCGTATAATGGGACCTCCCTGTATGTATGTACACACAAACCTCGATTTCCCGGGTATCGGATTTGCCGGACAAAATCCGAGGTCCGGGGATATGTCAAGTCTCGAACTTTTTTTTTTTTTTTTTGACCAAGTTGTCCGGTGGTCGGAGCGTCTCCTGTCACCCCTGGTCAGTATCCGCGCCTCCCGCCAGGTGGCAGCATGCTCAGCAGTCGTATTGTTTACATTTGGGCACTCAACATTCACGGTTCACCTGCATAGCCTCCGTCAGTCACCTGACTCCCACTGCCCCTGGTGCAAGAACATTTCTGAGACTATTGAACACTTTCTGCTGCCTCCCGCCAGGTGGCAGCATGCTCAGCGGTCGTATTGTTTACATTTGGGCACACGACATTCACGGTTCACCTGCACACCCTCCGTCAGTCACCTGACCCCCACTGCCCCTGGTGCAGGAAAGTCTCTTGAGATTATTGAACACTTTCTGCTGCCTCCCGCCAGGTGGCTGCATGCTCAGCGGACGTAAAAGTCCGCGGCGGGGTAGTTGATATTGTCGGTTGCCGGACAGTAAATACTAGAGGAGGATAAACGTCCAGGGGTGGGTAATGGCATCGGACTTTTTTTTTTTTTTTTTTTTTTTTTATATACTTGCGATTCCCGGACTTTTGCGGTTCCCGGACCAGTGCTCCCCCCTATTAATCCGGGAAATCGAGGTTTGTGTGTATATATATATATATATATATATATATATATATATATATATATATATATAATATATACAGGGAGGTCCCGAAGATACGAGCAGTTAGGTTCCACCTGGCATACTCGTAAAGCGAAATCTCGTATAACGAAACACATAACTAATGGTAAAATATAGGTTTGGTTCCAGGACCCCTTCAATTTAAATAAAAAAAAAAAAAATAAAAAAAAACTTTTTGAAGCTAAAATAAACTATAACAAACACAACAAACACACAGCGTTTATATTACCCACACTGTACTACCTATTCTGTAGAAAAAGCATTCTGAAAGAGAAAATAACACAAAATAGCATAACTGCACATTAATTAAACATAAAACATGCATAACAAGCTAAAAAGACGTTGTACTGTAGGGGACGCTGCGTGATACAAGAGAAGGTAGTGTAGCGTCCCAAGGTTGGGGCCGCACACCTGCTAATTACCCCTAAAGGTCAGGCTGCGCCATATGCTTAATTACCCTTCAGGTCAAGCCTTGCTAGGGGTGACCTGACTGCGGTCCCAAGGTTGGAGCCGCACACCTGGCTAATTACCCCTAAATGTCAGGCAGCGCCATATGCTTAATTACCCTTCAGGTCACGGCTTGCTAGGGGTGACCTCACTGGGGTCAACCAAATCCCCCTTTGTCCAGCCCGGGAGTGGTAGGGCACGCATTTTGAACTTGATAATTTTACTCACCCCAGTTTGAATGTCGTATCATTGGATTTTCGATCTCGTATATTGAAAATAGACCCTAATTTACACATCTCGTATCATCGGATTCTCGTATACCGAATGCTCGTATAACGGGACCTCCCTGTATATATATATATATATATATATATATATATATATATATATATATATATATATATATATATATATATATATATATATACAACCCTCGTTTTCCCGGACCTCCATTTCCCGGATATCAGATTTGCCGGACAAAATCCGAGGTCCGGGGATATGTCCAAGTCCCGGACAAATGCCTGGTCCAGTCCGTAAATCGACAAAGTTGTCCGGCGGTCCGAGCATCTCCTGTCAGTGTCCGCGCCTCCCGCCAGGTGGCAGCATGGTCAGCAGTCGTATTGTTTACATTTGGGCACAAGAAGCACTCACAGTTCACCTGCACCGCCTCCGTCGGTCCCCTGACCCCCACTGCCCCTGGTGCAGGAACGTCTCTGAGACTAGTGAACACTTTCTGCTGCAGTGTCCGCGCTTCCACTCCCACCATGTAGTGCTACGCTCTCAACTCCTCACCCTGAACGTCGCCACTTTGACTAGCCCACCCTGCTGGCGGCGGCGGGTGTCCACCCAGGTGGCAGCATGGTCAGCGGTCGTATTGTATACATTTGGTCACAAGACACTCACGGTTCACCTGCACCGCCTCCGTTAGTCCCCCGACCCCCATTGCCCCTGGTGCAGGAACGTCTCTGAGACTATTGAACACTTTATGCTGCCTCCCGCCAGGTGGCAGCATGGTCAGCGGTCGTATTGTTTACATTTCGATACAAGACACTCACGGTTCACCTGCACCGCCCTCGTTAGTCCCCCGACCCCCACTGCCCCTGGTGCATGAACGTCTCTGAGACTATTGAACACTTTCTGCTGCAATGTCAGCGCTTCCACTCCCACCGTGTAGTGCTACGCTTTCAACTCCTCACCCTGAACGTCGGCGGCGGCTGACGTCCACCCCTCCCGGCAACACGCTGTCATCCGCCTCACCTGTGCCTTCCTGAGGAAGACCGGTCAACTACAGCGCCTGTGATAGCATCATAGGATATCACCAGGGCTCAAAGTGTTCCCCAAGGGATCCTCGCAGCCCTAAAAACAACAACAAAGTGACGTAAAAGTCTGCGGCGGGGTAGTTGATATTGGAGGTTGCCGGACAGTAAATACTAGAGTAGGATAAACGTCCGGGGGTGGGTAATGGCCTCGGACTGTTGCGATTCCCGGACGTTTGCGGTTCCTGGACCAGTGTTCCCCCCTATTAGTCCGGGAAAACGAGGTTTGTGTGTACATATATACAGGGAGGTCCCGAAGATACGAGCAGTTAGGTTCCACCTGGCATACTCGTAAAGCGAAATCTCGTATAGCGAAATACATAACTAATGGTAAAATATAGGTTTGGTTCCAGGACCCCATCAAAGACATGTTTTTCAAGCTAAAATAAACTATACCAAACACAACAAACACACAGCGTCTATATTACCCACACTGTACTACCTATTCTGTAGAAAAAGCATTCTAAAAGAGAAAAATAGCACACAAAATAACATAACTGCACATTAATTAAACATAAAACACCACCACACCACCACAAGCACATTAAGTAAACCAGCAAATCACTTAAATCGACTCACAAGGCACAATACAAGCAAAAAAGACGTTGTACTGTAGGGGACGCCGCGTGATACAAGAGAGGGTAGGGTAGGTAAGGGACAAGGGAGGGGTGCGCAGACCTCTTCCACTGCCCACAAACTCATCTCTGCACATCTGAATCATTGTACATCATCATACAGCCCAGATGCATACGTGGTAGGGCGCACATTTTGAACTTGGTAATTTACTTGAACTTTTTGAACTACATTTTGAACTTGGGTCCCTAAAACGGGACCTCCCTGTATATACAGGGAGATCCCGTTATACGAGCATTCGGTATATGAGAAATCAATGATACGTGCTGAGTAAATTAGGGTCTATTTTCAATATACGATATCGAAAATCCAATGCTACAACATTCAAACTGGGGTGAGTAAAATTACCAAGTTCAAAATGCGCGCCCTACCACATATGCATCTGGGCTGTATGATGATGTACAATTATTCAGATGCGCAGAGACGAGTTTTTGGGCAGTGGAAGAGGTCTGCGCACCCCTCCCTTGTCCCTTACCTACCTAACACAGCGTTCACACACAAGTTTATTACGGCGGGAATGTAGGTAAGTACAGGGGGGTGATGCCATGAGGAACACAGGGAGAGGAGTGATGTGTTGCCTCTGTCGTGGTAGATAGGTAACTGCCTGAATAAAGGACTCCAGGGCTGGACAAAGGGGGATTTGGTTGACCCCAGTCAGGTCACCCCTAGCAAGGCGTGACCTGAAGGGTAATTAAGCATATGGCGGGGCCTGACCTTTAGGGGTAATTAGCCAGGTGTGCGGCCCCAACCTTGGGACCACTACACTACCCTCTCTTGTATCACTTGGCGTCCCCTACAGTACAACGTCTTTTTTGCTTGTTATGCATGTTTTATGTTTAATTAATGTGCATTTATGTTATTTTGTGTGCTATTTTCTCTTTCAGAATGCTCTTTCTACAGAATAGGTAGTACAGTGTGGTTAATATAGATGCTGTGTGTTTGTTGTGTTTGGTATAGTTTATTTTAGCTTGAAAAACATGTCTTTGATGGGGTCCTGGAACCAAACCTATATTTTACCGTTAATTATGTATTTCGCTATACGAGATTTCGCTTTACGAGTATGCCAGGTGGAACCTAACTGCTCGTATCTTCCGGACCTCCCTGTATGTATATATATATATATATATATATATATATATATATATATATATATATATATAATATATATATATATATATATAATTATATATATATATAAACAGTAAACCTTCACTTTAACGAACCAATTAGGGGAAGGGGGTGACATTATATTAGAAAGTCCGTTATATCTAATAAGATAATGAGAGCAAAGCGAAATAGTGCATAAACATTTTTTTTTCTCACCTTTTTTTATTCAACTCCTTGTTTCCTGTAAAAAGGAACAAAAAAACACAAAACACAAAAAATGTTTGTTCTGTACAAAAAAACCTTCACATCACTCACATAATTATTTTATTTGCATGTGTGAATGATTAACAATAATCATAAACTCTACAGGCTTGGCCAGATCATGGTGTCCCGTCTGACCCTGGCTGTGTCCTCAATTTCCTGCATGATGTAAACAAACGACAAGAGGACATGTCCTCATCTGGGCCAGTTGTGGTCCACTGTTCTGCCGGGATTGGCCGCACAGGAACCTTCATTGTCATTGACATGATTCTTGACCAGATCAAAAGACAAGGTAAGAATATTATGATTTTCACATGTTATTGATATATTTTTTGGTACAAAAAGCTTTTTCTCAGACATGTGGGCTGTTACTTAACCCAAAGTAGATTCTCCATTAGCAATTAAAGTAGTTTTCACATACTTAACATATGTAATATCATAATAGTATTGAATTAAAAAATTTCAAGCAATAATGAATTTACAAATCCTCTGCAATTTTTTCACACACTCACCTTTCAGTAAGATTTATCCTCTTATGGTATTTTGTTGTTTTTGTTTGTTTCTTTTTCTAAGCCTATGTTGTCCACATTTATTTACTATATTTTCATAAATTTTTGTCACGAAAGAAAACAGGAAAGATACTTACTTACCATACTGATATGCAGTTACTACAAGCTGTTCATATGTTTAAGTTTGATGTGTGGAACGGATGTGAGTGGGAATGGAATATGTAGTCAGGTGTGACTTCAAGTTTAGAACTGTATATAAATATAATTGTATATATTCTGCTACCTATTCCATGCACCGTCAAAAGGGTGACTAGCAGGTGGGGGGGGGGGGGGGTTATCTTTTTTTTCCATAATGAATATTTTTCACATTTCTGTTACCTTACTTTCCCACTCATTATTTTTCTCAAATGCTTTCATACTTAATCTGAGATTGCAGGAAAATTTTCTTGTAAATTTCCAACACCTGGCTTAATTTGGACGAGGGCAAGAGGGTTGGGAGCCCTCCCCATTTTAGTGTTAACTCTAAGGCGGGGTTCACACTACACGTTTTTGCTGTGCGTGTCTACGTGGGCGTGGCGATCAGTGACGTCACAGTGACGTCGCCCCGCCACTCCCGCAGCTACGTAGAAAGAATTGGGAGCTACGAATAATGTGAGCTGGGACGTGCGTCTCAAGGTCAGTGACGTCATCACTGCTCCAGCAATGTGGTGGTCGCGGGGAGCCTGTGTTCACACTACACAGGCAGGAAGTGACGTCACTGTGACGTACTGTGAGTCACTGATGACAAGATGCACGTAGACTATGTCCAGCAAAAATGTGAAGTGTGAACCAGGCCTAAGGAATGCCCAGAGCATATAAGTACAAAAGACAGGGATGAAGAAGTGTTTGGTGCATTCACAAGGGTTGAAATCAGAACTGTGTCAGAGATTCAATTCTAGAGAGAGGATTGTTTTTCTTCTAAAAGATGAACTAGTGGAAGCAAAAAGGAGTTAAAGAGGTAAGTGCAAGTGTTGAATTGAGTATTCATAACACACAAAGATTAGGAACTAGTATTGTTGAAAAACTCTTTGCCTGCCAAGATTTTTTGAGAGAAACACAAATAGGGAGTAACCATTAGCTTGATGTATGTGTAGTGAGTGACTCACCCCCTACTCTGCGTAGTGGAACGAAATTAAGAGACACCTTGCCGTGTGCGGTATATTTATAGTGCAGAGAAAGTCAAACACAGTCACAGGTCGGTCCAACACCCGTAGCTTGAACGGCCCGGCCCGTACAACAGCTGTTCTTGATAGTCTATCACGCTCTCCACACCGCTTCTTCTCAACTACCAACCGATTGTAGCGCACCAACGGGACCCACACCATGTTCTCAGTGACGTTCACGACACCAGCACCAGCGCGACCTTACAAGGCGGAGAGGGAGTCGGCAGGACAGAGTGTATGGCGTGTGCGAGGTCAGGAGTGATCTACTGGCCCCAGCTTCGTCCCATGTGTTGTCACCTCGTATTTGGTTAAAGAAACTCACGCATGCACACACATGATCAAGTGGATAGCGTGCTGGCCTGCCATTCTGTGTTAGCCTAGCCGGTTCAAATCCTCACTGCTCCCAGGGGTTTTTGACAAATTTGGGCGGTTACTATCCCCCTTGAGCAAGGGAATGGGGGGGAGGGGTGTGTGAGGTCCCAGCATTACCCAAAGATCAGTAATAATGAGCCCCAAGCTCGCACCGAGAGGGTGAAACTGGCGATCGCGTGGACAAGACCATGGGTGAATAACACACACACACAAACAGGAGAATACCAATTCAATAAGTGCTTGTTTCTCTTTGTCCAGTACCCATCTGCACTCACACATTCACGCACACACAACAGGAGAACACTCATTCAACTGTGCATCCTTCACACAAACACACACTACACTCACCCCTGATATCCTATTCACACCAGGAGCATTCCATGGCAGTTTCTTAATCCTAGTCGAGCGTCTCAATTGTCAACATCATCGTCGTCCCCCACATGTGCTGCTTCCGGTCTTGGGGCTTCTTGTGCAGGAAAATTTACAAGCAGCTCATCGTCATTATCATCATCGGCCACGTCCTCTTGTTCTTCCAAACTTTTTGATGATAAGTGACTTCGTAGATTTCTGATGTGTTGGGGTACATCGTTGATCTCAACAACTTGATCTGACACTACTCCCGTCACGACACCCCTCCTGTACTGTCCATCGCAGCAGATGCCAGGTGGCCTCACCCAAACTTCATCTCCTATACGGTAAGGGCTGCTCATCTCACTCTCAACATTATACTCATTACCGGGCTCTTCTTGAATTGCATAGAATAATTAATTATATATCCTGTTTGCCGAGTCTGTCGAGGGCGAGTGGTCACCTCGAGGAGTCAGGTTGTACAAATACACAGCCTCTGCTATCGAGCAGCCCTTCCTTGCTGCAATAACTTTCACCGATCAGTGGCATCTCTCCACGATCCCGTTTCCTGTGTGTGCCACGGAATCTGATGTGCACATCCCACTGCATGACGAACTCGATGAATATCCTGCTGCGGAAAGCGCCATCCTTGTCTGTCAAAATCTCCTGTAAATGTTCGTCCAATTTACCACAGTAGGAAAATACTTATCTCCGCGTCAGCTGGCTTGGCAGACCACCCGGCTCATTATCACCTGCCCAGAATAATTTCCCGTGCTCCCCCCAGACTCTCAACCTTTCAACACTCTTGCCCCGTCAGCAACACACTCATGGGCTTTGGCTATCAGTCCATATCGTTCTAAGTGTTAGGCCACACGGTTGGCTGCAACGATATCTTCGTTCACTATGCTTTCATCTATATACGTAGGCTGAAGTCCCCTGCTTCACGCTGGGGTCCTGCGAAAGCACAGTCTGAAGTACAGCTTTCATTATCAATGGCACTACATTTAAGCCAAATCACAGACGGGTGAGACAATATCTGTGGCCTTTATACAGTGTCTTCAAAACAAGGCGGCGGACGGCGCAATTACCGGTCTACTCGCAAACTTGCGCCACCTACTTTCTTCGCCTAGGTTTCTTTTATGAAAGAAATCACTAGGAAAATGGCCCATAAATATTGTATATAAGGAGTGAATTTGACCCTGAAAAACAGCCAGAATGCATATTTTAACACCTTCAAAGGCGTGGGCTTCCGGGGGCCTAGGTAGCCCCCGCACCCCCGGCCTATCAAGCAGCGCCTCGCTTCGCTCGGCTTTCAATCAATCTCCACCTCTTACTTTCTTCATTCCAACTCCTACTTTAAAAGAAAATGAAAACACTGGTTATACATAACTGTCTGATACGGCCAAAGGGAATGGTGGATGTGGATCTGTAGGTAGGCTTTTTTCAGGTCAATCACAGACACGTTCACCCCTTGCTTCCTCCATTCTCGCAACTTATTGGCACAGACATCAGTATCTGCCATGAACGTGTCTATGCGGGTGTCAAGTTCCCTGAAATCTAACATGGGTCTAACCTTTCCCTTGTTCTGTTGAACCACTGCCATCAGGAGGAGGGGGATAAGTCCTTTAGCTGGACCGTACTTGCCCTCGTGATATGGCACCAGCCATCCATCGCTGATCCACTTTTCCAGTTCTTCTTCATTAGCTGCTCTGACTCCGCAAGGCACAGCATACATTTCTGCTCTGTTCTGCTGGACGCCGGGTTCTGCCCCTTCTGACCCTTTCCATGTTGCCGTCAAGGAGTTGGCTGAAGCGTCGTTAAAAGCACCGAAGTCTTGCTCATCAACAAGAAGTTTTGTATCGGCTACCGCGCAGATCATTGTTTTCTCCACACCAAACTGTACTTCTCACTGTACATTAATTCTTACTCCCCCAAGGGCCGCATCACCGTTCATCCCTACAATGAATGTGAACCCAAGAGGCTTCGCACCAACCACGAATACATAGACGTCAATAGAAGCTCCGTTTCCAAATTGAAGACGAACAACACCCGTTCCCTCGCATTGCTGTTTCTTTCCACTTATTGTCAGTATGTTGAAGTCCTCCTCCTTCCACTTTTTGCAGCCTGAGACATGAGCCATGCACCGAGAACACCCAGTGTTCACCAATGCAGTGTGCTGAACCCCGTCCAACCATATTGTTACGTAACGAGGGGGGGGGGTCATCCACCACCCTCCGCTTCGTCACACACTTACGGCTCGGGGCTAGGGAGGGGACGGGAAGGACTGCAGGGAAACCCTTTTAGTGCTGTGCACGGCTTTTATTTACACTACCCACTGTACAATATTTACAAGGCACGCAGGCCAACAATTCACTGTCTCACCTGCGTATTACTTACTACGCGCATAGTTTAACCCCACAACCCAGAGTACACGCTCGTCATCTCAACACTGTGTCCCAACACACTGTGTAGCCTGCGATACACAACACTGTCTCTCGCCCGCGTTACGCACAGTCTCTCGCCCAACACAACACAAGTCAGTCTCACGTAAGGGCGCCGCCCTTGGAGCCGTGACCCCACCCGACAGTCGCTGCCACTGAGCCGGAAGGCCACACCATGCCCAACACAGGGCCACTCTCGTCCCCCTTTCAACAAGAAGAGGAAGACGCGCCTTTTCCAGGGCGGGTAATGCGAGGCGCAGTGGTCACGGTAATCCTGCGGGAGGGCCTGTCCCCCCGTCGTGGCTGTGTTGATCCTACTCTCCTGCTTCGCCAAGCCATCACCACGTCGGTTCCCCCTCATTCTTTGGGCCAATGGGAGGAAAGGACGTGGCGACCCGAACCGTGTGTCGAACCCCCGCCAGCGAGACCCCAGAGGTACAAACGAAGGACACGTCCCTTGTTCGCTTGTACCAGCGAACAAGGACCTTTGTAACACTGTCCCCTCCTTCGTGAGTAATGGCAACCTCACCACAACATCAGTTCCGCCTCCGGGAGATCCTCCGCCTCCGGGAGATCCTCCGCCTCCGGGAGATCCACCGCCTCCGGGAGAACCACCGCCTCCGGGTGAACCACCGCCTCCGGGTGATCCACCGCCTCCGGGCGATCCACCGCCTCCGGGCGATCCACCGCCTCCGGGCGATCCACCGCCTCCGGGCGATCCACCGCCTCCGGGCGAACCACCGCCGCCGGGCGAACCACCGCCGCCGGGCGAACCACCGCCGCCGGGTGAACCATCACCGCCGGGTGAACCATCGCCGCTGGGTGAACCATACCGTGGCCGGTAAGGCTCTGCAGCTCCTTAATGAGCACTTGGTGGTTTTCATCCAGCGCCTGTCGCGTTTGAGCCCCCAACTGCTGGGCCTGAACCTGGAACTGCTGCTTCAGCAGTTCCACCAAGTCACCCAGCGTGGTCGTGCTGCTTACTGCAGCGGCAGGGTCAGCCATCTTGCCTGACGCCTTGATGCGCAGTCACAGAGTCCCTTCCCCCACAGCCTCGCCGTCTCCTCAAAGCCCACGACCTCACTACCTGACACCAATGTTACGAAACGAGGGGGGAGGGGGTCATCCACCACCCTCCGCTTCGTCACACACTTACGGCTCGGGGCTAGGGAGGGGACGGGAAGGACTGCAGGGAAACCCTTTTAGTGCTGTGCACGGCTTTTATTTACACTACCCACTGTACAATATTTACAAGGCACGCAGGCCAACAATTCACTGTCTCTCACCTGCGTATTACTTACTACGCGCATAGTTTAACCCCACAACACAGGGTACACACTCGCCATCTCAACACGGTGTCCCAACACACTGTATAGCCTGCGATACACAACACTGTCTCTCTCGCCCGCGTTACGCACAGTCTCTCGCCCAACACAACACAAGTCAGTCTCACGTAAGGGCGCCGCCCTTGGAGCCGTGACCCCACCCCACAGTCGCCGCCACTGAGCCGGAAGGCCACGCCGTGCCCAACACAGGGCCACTCGTCCCCCTTCCAACAAGAAGAGGAAGACGCGCCTTTTCCAGGGCGGGTAATGCAAGGCGCAGTGGTCACGGTAATCCTGCGGGAGGGCCTGTCCCCCCGTCGTGGCTGTGTTGATCCTACTCTCCTGCTTTGCCAAGCCATCACCACGTCGGTTCCCCCCCATTCTCTGGGCCAATGGGAGGAAAGGACGTGGCGACCCGAACCGTGTGTCGAACCCCCGCCAGCGAGACCCCAGAGGTACAAACGAAGGACACGTCCCTTGTTCGCTTGTACCAGCGAACAAGGACCTTCGTAACAATATGTTGGCAGTCGGTAGCGCTTCGTTAACTAATTGTCGAGAGCGGAGGCTGGCGCTCCAAGCTCGTTTACCGGGCAGTTAGACAAAATGTGACCAATAATACCACAACGATAGCATCGCACACTGCGTCTGAGGGCATGTCCAGTACTTCTTTGAGTCCTGCCAGTGAAAGGATCCTGATGACGAGCCAGGCAGTCTCTAGCAAAGTGATTAGCCACATCGCAAATGTAGCATCATTGACTAGCGACGGCTGATTGATGTGCAGCACCAAAACCTTTGGCACCAAGGCATACTTCCTGCACACCGAGAGGCCTGTCAACTCTCATGACCGTCCTTGCCCGCATTAGGATCTGACCCAAATCCAAAGTCTCCATTCGAGATTCTGCCCGTAAAAGCTGACGCAGGTTTTCGGGGAGTCCAGCCACGAATGCACACACGAGACCTTTATCTGACATGCCTCCAAACAAGGATGCCAACTGTTGTAGATCAGCCAGAAACACATCTGGAGACTCGCCTGCGTGCAGTTTTTCGCAGCAAATTGTTTGTATGATACGTAATGATCAACTGCAAAGGCGACTTAAAGTGCTTCCCTTATCCTTTCGGTCTTCTTTCTGTCTGTTTCTGTCAACTGTAGATATACGGTGAATGCACCACCACTCGAACGAAGAGGAATCAGACTTGCTAGGTCGTCAATGTGTCGTAGGTTGCACACGAGTTCGAGTTTTTCAATCCACTCCACCATGAGTGGTGTGCCGTTATATTCTGATATACAGCAGACAAAGGTGAAGGGTCGTCACAACACAAGGGAGAGGTGGAGCAGGTGGCGACCCCCACTAGGCTGTGTGACCTGAGTCAGACTCCCGCCAGATGGAAGTGAGGGCAAAGGCGGGTTGCCAGTTACCGTGACATATGGCCTGGTTCGTTTTGTTGAAGGCATTCTTTGTGAAGTATGTGTGGAGTTGAAATATATACAGTTATAGATTATATAGAAATGTATAGAATAAACACACATTCTTTGTGAAGTATGTGTGGAGTTGAAATATATACAGTTATAGATTATATAGAAATGTATAGAGTAAACCCTCTCTAATTCGAACCCGTCTGATTCGAACTTCAGATAATTTGACCTGTCTCAGGCCAAGTTCAAATTTTCAACAACTTTCCAACTTTCCATAATCAGAACTGAAGTTCAAATTTTCAGAGTTTTCTAACACATCTTTCATCTCCTCTGTGCCATCCACTTCGTCAGCCAGCCTCCACATCGCCTCCAACACATTAAGCACCTCAAGCACTTAAGACCTTACCTTACATGTCTCCTGAGTGACACCTGCCAGGGCTGCTGTAATGAACATAAATACACCAGAACCACTTAAGTCAAGTGGGACATCCTTATTGACACAATGGTTAACGCGCCCGTGTTTGGTGCAAATCTGGTGTTGCCTGGTTCGAATCCGTGCGGGGCAAGGAAAACGGAAATTATTTATTTCTGAATTATGAATCACCAGCCTGAGTCCTATGTCTGTTGGAAGGACATACTGACGGGATTTCAATAGGTAACTGTGGCCCAGGGCAATGTAAAGCCTCTGTCGGACCCTGTTGATACCCCATGGAGGCATTACGTGGCTCCATCATACGGCCACATGCCAGTCTCTGTCAAATAGAGTACATGACGGGCCTCCCCTTGACCAAGACTGCCCCGTCAGGAATCCCCCTCAGAATATCTCAACAGCAAGAAAGAGTAACGAGAAGAGAGAAGAAGGAGTAAGAACAAAAGAAGAAGACCCCCTCCCCCCCATCACACGGCGTTGAGTAGCCCCCCCCCCCCCGCACTCTCCCTACTGAACGATACTGAACGCTTCACAATTTACATTGCTACCAAGATAGCAGCTGCCGAAATGCATCTCTGTGGCTATTCTTGTTGTTGCAGAATAACTTGCTGATGACACTGTATTTGATGCAACAGGAAATTAAATATTAAGGAGGCAAGAAGAGGAGAGTGAAGAGCAGAAGCTTTCTTTTCCCTTTGTTTACATACCCTTATTGTGGCACGAGCTGGCAACTCAGTAGCGATCCATCTCCCAGCTGGGCTGTAGTGCGGTGGTAGCTTACACTAGGCATACTGTATGCCTACATCACCGTGCGCCTCCGTGTGCACCTGTGCGCGTTGCCTTACTGAACGCAGCCCTTGCCTGAAGACGCTATCAGTGACGCCCGAGTGCTCAGTGTACAGTAGTATTGCATTTCTAGACTTCCGTATTAGCCTTGTATTGGTGAGTACAAGTACTACAATCTGTGCTGTTTGGGCATGTTTGAGTGAGTTCTTATTGTGTGGGAGGGCTAGAGGTAACCTTCGGATAAATCGGACTTTCAGCTAATTCGGCCCAGGCCTCCCCCCAATTAGATTGAATTATAGAGGGTTTACTGTATTTACAAATATACAGTATTCCCACATTATATGATGGGGTTACATTCCTGAAAACTCAATTGAATGGCAATCATATATAGGGCTTAAGGTTTAATGGGGTCAATAGGAATGCGTTCCTAGACCTGTTTATAAGTGTCCTTATACATACCCCCTTTGGACCACATAAATGACTGTCTATGTACTGTACTGTATCAAAATCATTGCTGAAGCTAACAAAAACAAATATTACAAGTACATTTGTGTCAGGTTTCAAAGAATGTGTGTGGCTAAAGCTTCACTGGACACCAACTCAAAAACTACCGATGGGTTCGAGGCTCACTGGAGCGATAGCCCAGGAGTATGTATTACAAGGGTAAATCAATAGACGTGGGTTAACTACCTTAACTAGTTTATTAAATAGGAGAATAAGACCAGTCAACAAAAACTCCGTCATTTTGGTACAAACTCATACGCGGGATCAAATTTGTGTCTCTAGGGGCAGAAGCAGTTCTGTACAAGTTGCCTATTCTACATTACTCTTATATTTAGTTACGAACTACTAAGCATCCAGCAGTTACTGTCAAGTACTCTATTTTATGTGTATTTAGGTTTACACAATATGGAAATATTTTTTTTACCATTAATAGACAATATAAAAGAATTCTTGTTGGGGGAAAAAAAAAAAAAAAAAATCAACTGACATTGACTTAGGATGGACTAATCTAAATAAGATGTACCGTAAATTGCAGCATACAAGTCGACCTCAAGATAATTAGCTCAAAATTACGGGTTAGACCTATGCTTGCCATATAAGTCGGCCCAAAAAATACGGTAGGCTTCTGGTAAGCCAAAGCTTAAATGTGGATAGGCTACTGTACGGTTGTCGAGTTTTTTAATTTTTTTTAATAGCGGTGTGCGAGTTAGTTAAGACTTCACTGAACACCAACTCAAATTCCTACCGACGGGTTTCAAGAACTCACTGGGAGCTATCAGTCCAGGATCATACTAGGGTAAACAACAAACGCAGGTTAACTACCTTAACTAGTTTATTGAATAACAGAACAATTAGCACACCAGCACTCGCTCTCAATCAGCACATTCTCGCCCTAAATACCTTTCCCTAGCTACTTATGATACCCTATCGCCTATGGTATCTGGCTGGGGGAAAAGACAAGGGTTATGATTAAGGTGTCTCACGCTTTCACCAAAGAACCTGTACCAGTGGCCCTCTCGTCGAGAAACCACGTGTAAGTCCCGGCACCTCGCTCGCTCCCTCTCAACCTCCTCACACGCTGCCAGCGATCCTTGCCTCATTCAACGTTCCTCCTCCTGTCCACGCGCTGCGTCTCGTCACCTACGTCCGTCAGTAGGGCAAGCTCTGGGCAGGCGGGGAACTGGAAGAGGTAGCGACGGGTCTTGGGACGTCCTGGCCAGCAGCTGGAGGTGTTGTCCTCACGAGGTGTTGTGGTGGAGTGCTGCGACGAGGCGGCCCTGCTTGCCCACAACATGGCTACTGGTGGCGTTGCCACATCGCACCAATCTTATCCTATTTTTTACATCTCCTTCTTTCACTAATTGGCATGCTTTTCTGAACCACCACATGCAATTTAGATCGGGCGTTTCTGCTAACGTACCCAGCTATTCATTGGGAGGCAATTTCAGCCTATAAATATTTCCCCATATTAGCAGTTTCTGGCAATCCTTTCCCCTAGCCAGAAAATCAATATCTGAGAGAACAAAAGTCTGGGGTGATGCGTACAGCTACGGGAATTTCAATGCCTACATGATTAAATAAGTCATAAACCATGACAACGGTATACGGTAACCTGTCGCAAAAGCACATAACACCACACCACCTATATGAAGATATGAATCTTTACTATAGGTCCGCCTCTTGTTTTCACTTGAAAAACACCATAGTCCCCTGATAGTACCGCTACATACTGTATATTATAGTAAAACACGGTAGTATGACTGGACTGCGCTTACCGATGCCCTCCGCCATTTGCATATGTGAAAAAAACCCAGCCCATGTAGTTGTCTGACTGGGCAGGGACCCACGAAGCCCTTAAGGGGAGGCGCCGCCGAAAAATGGGTATTTTTCACTATTCCAGCCATTTTATAAAAGTTGCTCCGAAAAATAGCTGAACATGTCATGCGTTCTCTGTGAAAATTTGGCAGCTGTACGATAATTCTTTCCCTTACAAATAAATTAATTTGTATTATCAATTTTGAGGTCTCCTCCCTGCAGAAACCTCCGTTTTTTATTGATATCTTGAAAGTGCAATTATTGTACTTTGGAGACTTATAACTCCATTAGTTGTGAACATAATAAAAAAATAAAAATATCTGCTGAAAGATGAATAAATGGTAAATAATTTGTCCGTGTGATTTTTTTCTAAACAAAAAAACACTGCTGATATGATTTATTGAAAGTAAAAGAAGGGGTAGAATTACGGGGTTCATAAAATGGTGATTTTGGTAATTTTTTTGCATAGCAATGGTGAGACATATCAAAAAAATTGAGCGCAATTTCTAACTGGTGGTTTCATAAGTAAAACTACCCAATATCATACATATTGAGTGAAAATGCTGGCTCCCATTTAGTACAGCTTCTTAGCACATTAAATCAAAAGGTTTGTTCATTTTGTGAAGAAAGCACACCCTTTTGCACACGTGTACTACAACATATTCTAAAGATAATAAGAGGTGGACCCCAGCTGAATTTGCATTGTGAGGGGCGTGGCACTATTTTTCAAAATGGCCGCCATGAAAATTAGAAATTCACCGAATTCGGCATATCTCCGCTTCTAATTAATATTTTTCAGGGATCTCAAATGCTATTCTATGGTTTTCTGACATGCTGAAGCCATTTTCCTACATTAGAATGCCATGGGGTGAACCCATAACTGCCATAAACCTTTAACCATGAGCAGTTGAACGAAGCAATTAAAGGAGATGGAGGGGCTGTAGGCTTGACTGAAAACCCAGCAGCTCTCCTGAGGTGGATGGTTGCTGGACCTGAAATTGCCAGGCTGGTATACGAGTTTGACGAACGCAAAGGCAAACAGACGGGAAAACACCATGAGCAGTCGACAGCTGTGCAGGTAGAGTTCATGAAAGATGTGCGTGAACTGACTAGAATAATAAATGGAATGGGCAACCCATTTTGTGACGATGGAGACGCTCTCGTCACGCTTGATACGAAAGTCGTGATGGACAACTCGGCAGTCCAGACACTCCATACAGTGGAGACACTGGGCCAAACCCAGTATGACACATTCAAGCAAGAGCAGATTGTCAAGTGTGAGAAACCGTTGACTGACACAATTCCGAAGAACAATCTGAAGCTATTTGGGACAAATCGAAGAAGGTTCAAAACCGCAGTTAACATCTGGTTGCGTCCTTGAAGGCAAACTGTGGTTTGTTCTCCAAACTCTATATTTCATGCCAGTCACGGAGTGGAAACCTTGCAGACTTCTTTGCACATGAAAACCAGGCATGCCCACCATCACTGTCAAGCATGGGTAATCTACGGCAGTATGCAAAGTCAGATCTTGTTGGATGTCTACAATCGACAAAATCAAACAGTGTAGTTCCTGATACCGAACCAGATGTAGATGCTGAGGTGCTGGATGGGGCAGCCATCGTGCACATGCTACCACCCACAGGTATTCGAACCAACTTCAATGACTACGCTAACACTGTGTTCATGCCGTACATCCGTCGACGACTTCAAAAAGTGAAGAGAGTGGACATTGTTTGGGATTGATATATAAATAACTCAAGCAAAGTACAAGAGAAAAAAAGAGGAGCTGGTCAACGACGAAGAGTCACAGCAACAACACCACTCCCCAGTAACTGGCAGTTGTTCCTCCAGGTGGACTTAAACAAGGAAGAGCTCTTCCTGTTCCTGGCTGACCACATTGGGCGGGAGGCACCAACTGATGGGAAAGAACTTGTGTCAACATTTGACATGAGTGTAAAACTCACTCAAGAGGACAAGGACACAACGAAACTTCAGCCATGTACGCATGAAGAGGCGGACACACGTATAATGGTCCACGTAGCCGACTGTGTCGCCCAAGGCCACAAAAGAATAACTATTCGATCAACAGACACTGATGTAGTAGTTCTGGCTGTCTCAGTTGTCTTCTGTTTAGACATTTCGGAGTTATGGATTGCGTTCGGTACAGGGAAAACGTTCCGCCACCTAGGCGCCCACTGCATCGCATCAAACCTGGGACAGCAGAAGGCAAAGACTGCCATTGTTCCACAGTTTAACCGGATGCGACACAGTTTCATCCTTTACAGGACGGGGGAAGAAGACTTGCTGGGATGTCTGGAACATGTTTCAACCGCTTACAGAATGGCTTTTGATGTACTCCGATGCACCATCTCAAGTTGATATAGATGGACTTCAAACAATTCAGAGATTCGTGGTCCTGCTTTACAGTCGAACCTCCGGACTGGACTCTGTTAATGAAGCCAGGAAGCATCTCTTCGCCCAAGGCTCACGGTCACTCGAGAACATTCCTCAGACAGAAGCAGCTCTATTGCAGCACACGAAGCGAGCAGTGTACCAAGGTGGACATGTATGGGGTCAAACGCTGTCATGCAACCGTACTCTTCCCAGCCCACAGGAGTGGGGTTGGACCCACACGGACCATGGGTGGCGGCCATTCTGGACTTCATTACCAGAAGCATCACGTGCCTGCCAAGAACTAATTCGTTGTGGATGCCGAAAGGCGTGCAGAGGACAGTGCAAGTGTAAGAAGAATAACTTCAGCTGCACAGAGTTGTGCGTATGCGAAGGCGGTTGTGCGTAGTTGAAGACGACAGCAGTACCATGTAAGATATGCAATAAATTTGACTTAGAAAATGATATCGTATTGCATTTATTGAGCAATGTTGTGGGATTAGCATTGATCGTGGTGGCCTCTTAATCATGTTAATAGGTTGTAGTTTGTTCACAATTGGTATGCAATAGAAAAGTAACCTGCTTCAAAGATTTTTTTTGGGTAGCTTTCGAAAATGCCCCAATTTCGCCAAATCGGGTTTAATTTTTGCAATATCTTGTATATATTCATGTTATGGGTTCACCTCATGGCATTCTAATGTAGGAAAATGGCTTCAGTATGTCAGAAAACCATAGAATGGCATTTGAAATCACTGAAAAATATTAATTAGAAGTGGAGATATGCCGAAATCGGTGAATTTCTAATTTTCATGGTGGCCATTTTGAAAAATAGTGCCACGCCCCTCAAAATGTAAATTCAGCTGGGGTCCACCTCTTATTATCTTCAGAATATGTTGTAGTACACGTGTGCAAAAGGGCGTGCTTTCTTCACAAAATTAACAATATATGTGCTAAGAAGCTGTACTAATTTATGTTTCTAGCTCTGCTCTTATTTTTTTTTATTTTTTTTTTATTTATTATTTTTTAATTTTTGTTATCAGGCCTCCAGCAGGGGAGGACCACGGGCTAGCTTGAGCCCGTCAGAGAGATGCTTTGAAAAAAAGAGAGGAGAGTGTTCGTGCTGCTGGCACGAGGACTGGCTTGTCCATCCTGACGAGGAGTGCGGGGTAGAAAGCACTCAGCAGGTGCTCTTATTACAAATAATAAATACTTGTTTATAATTTTTTTTTTTTTTTTTTTTCCTGCAGAAGCACGAAAGCAATTGTGCTGATACATGCAGATCTTATTGCATTTACTTAAGTCTTCAAAGAAATAAATACCTTAGAACAATTAAAATAATTTGAATGTACCCTCCACTAATGCTAGGAGGTGCCTCCCCTTAAGGTGGTAACTCGAACCCACAGTGCGGCTAGGTGGTAGATTTGGTGGTAAAGCTGCACGGTGGCCTACGACTGCTCGTGACTGGTATTAGGAGAGGTAGTAAGTCTCCAGGCTCGCTTATTACTGCTCGGTATGCTATGAAATCAGAGCTGGGCAGTATTTAAATACATTAAATAAATTTGTATTTAAATACATTTGTGTATTTAGAAATGTATTTATAAATACATTAGTTTTCATGTATTTAAATACTTTAATGAGTATTTAAATACATTGTATTATGGGCAAGAATAAGGATTTTAGTGCAGAAACCATTGCCCAGATCATTGCCCTAAACAAATCCGGTAAGCAAACAAAGGCAATCTCCGAACAAATTGGCGTGTGTCCAAGGAGTGTCCGACGCTGGGTTGCCAAGTTTGACCAGGAAGGCGGCCACACAACCCCTACCCATAAGAAGAGGCCTGGCAAGCCCAAGAAGACAGATTCTCGTTCCCAGACTATTATAAAGCGTGAATTAGAATCTAACCCACGTGTGACAGCAAGGAAATTAAAAGAAAGCAACCCAGACATATTTGGTGAGTGTTCAGTGAGGTAGGGGTTGTGTGGCCACCTTCCTGGTCAAACTTGGCAACCCAGCGTCGGACACTCCTTGGACACACGCCAATTTGTTCGGAGATTGCCTTTGTTTGCTTACCGGATTTGTTTAGGGCAATGATCTGGGAAATGGTTTCTGCGCTAAAATCCTTATTCTTGCCCTTATCGACAACACAGGGGGCTCAAAAGGAGCAGCGGTGCAAGTCGAGAGGGAGCACAAGAGGGACAGGATCGCGGAACACAAACTCTCCCTACACCGGCAAGACAATAACTGACTGTGGTTTCCTTGGCGGGCTCAGAAGCTCCGCCTACTACGCCACTCTGTGTAGGCGGCACAATGCATTGGCTCAATTTTAGGTCCCTATTAATGTTGAAGCAAAATTCGATATATAATTAGTCTGCCTCGTCCTGGGCGGACTAATTTAATGTCGAACACTGTATGTCTACAGCAAAGTGAAACAAAACAGAATAAATGAGAATATCTTGTTATCGTATTAAAATTATACTCAAATCATGCAATGGAAACCCCTCCCAACCCGCACCCTGTGCACATGTGGCCTGCCGCAGTTTTGCCACACGTACGATAATTATCGTACATGTACGATAAATTTACCTCCGGTTACCTTCTTATGAAACTGAAAGCCTCTCTCACATTCTAAAGCACTTATTCTTGGCACTGTCCACTCTCTCTTGTTCAACAGGTATATAGGAAAGCTTGTGCATTGTCTGTTTGTGGCAGGTGATGGGTGATGAACGTGTGTTATGGGGTTCCAGCTGTCAATTGTTTTGGTGCCGCGGCCCTCGAAAGTTGTCGTACTTAATACTGATGTTTTATTTTCTTAATCTGTCTTTCAATAATAAATGGCACATGTAAAAAAACCTATCAAAAATATATCTTTATTTTTTTAAGTAATTATGTTTCACTTAATACAATAACTATATTTCCGCCTGGTACTTGGTAATGGCAGGACGACTGTACAGATTCTGAGATTATCATCGAGTTGTTGACTGCTCCTATCAGCACGCCATGTGTTAACAGGCCATTACACATCCTGTTCTGGACTCCCTTTCACTCAGGCACTTACTTACTCGCCCTAAATACCTTTCCTAGATACCTATGATAACCTTATCGCTTATGACGCTCATCTGGGGAAAAGAAAAGGGGGTTAGGTTATCTCACGCTTTCTCCCAAGGAACCTGCAGCTGGGGTCTTCTCATCTCAGCCACAGTCACCTCCACGTGGGAAGGGGCTCACTCCACGCGCCCTGTTCTCGTACCGTCCTCACACTCAGCCTGCGTCTTGCCTCGTCCAATGCCCTCCTCCTATCCTCGCGCTGCGTCTAGACTCCTACCTCCATCAGCAGGAACAAGCTCTGGGCAGGCGGAGAACGTGGGAGGGCGTCGGCGGGTTTCGTGACGACCAGCGGCTAGAGATGTGTATGCGACAAGGTCTTGCGGTGGAGTGCACTGGCGGGCCAGGCAGCGAGTCTCCCAACAACATGGCGACTAAATGGTGTTGCCACATTTCTACCATCTATCAGATTTTTCTATATCTCCTTTTCTCACTATTTGGTGTGCTTTTATCGACCACCACATGCAATTTAGATCAGGCATTACTGGTAGCGTACCCAGCTAATCATTGAGAAGCAATTTCAGCATATACACTGAGTGGTCGACTTACGACCGTGATTGGTTCCGACCAACCAGTCGTAAGTAGAACTGGACGTAAGTCGGCCTACCGTAAATTGCGGCGTACAAGTCGACCTCAAGACTATTATTAGCTCAAGATTACGGGTTGGGCCTATACTTGCCGTATAAGTCAGCCCCAAAAATACAGTAGGCTACTGGTAGGCCAAAGCTTAAATGTGGATAGGCTATGGTACGGTATACGGTAACCTGTCGCAAAAACACATAACACCACACCACTTATATGAAGATATGAATCTTTACTATAGGTCCACCTCTTGTTTTCACTTGAAAAACACCATAGTCCCCTGATAGTACCACTACATGCTGTATATTATAGTAAAACACGGTACCATGACTGGACTGCACTTACCGGTGCCCTCCGCCATTTGCATATGTGTAAAAAAAACATCCCGTGTAGTTGTCTGACTGGCCGGCCGCTTGGGTTCAGTGGCGTTCCGGTCTGTGTTTACAATCTGTGTATCAGCTGTTGGAAACAGCCTATGGTTTTGTGTTGATATAAACTGAATTTTTATTATTATTTTATTATGTATATATTAATCTGTGTGTTCAATATGTTAAGTAAGTTCACCGAACACAAGTTTTAGTTGAAAATATTTGTGGTAAACTGCTGGAGTTACGGTAAGTGGTGTACAGCGATTGCTAGTAGTGCTAATCCACTTGTTTGCCACTCGGTGGTAAAGGTTCGCATTTTATCCTAGCCGTATAAGTCGACCCCTAGTTTTGGAGAGATTTTTTCAGGCTTAAAGAGTCAACTTGTACGCCGCCATTTACGGTATGTTATCTTTTTTTTCTTTCTTTTTTTTCACTTGTGCCTACGGCGCCTGTAGGCAGTGACTACTAAGGCCCGGATGGTAGGCTCTGGAGGTTCACTTGAAGGCTGTGATGGTTGGCCCTCGTCCGTGGTGGCGCAGGGAGAATGATAATAAATGTAATGATATTATAATCATATTTAAGTCATATTTAATCAACATTTTCGTTGTTGATTATTGTTATAACCATCGTATCACCGAGTTCGATCCCTGATGAGAACCAAAATCTTTCTGCACCGTCGAGTGGCCTAAGAACACCCACATGCCCTGCCCATTAACTCTGCCTTCGATTGCGAGTGCATCGGAGGACACAGGGGGGCGGCATGAGCCTCTAATCACAGGTGTCACTTTAAAAATCCTGTCTGCGCCACCACGGGCGAGGGCCAACCATGCAAGCCTTCAAGTGAACCTCCCGGGCCTACCATCCGGGCCTCAGTAGTCACTGCCTACAGGCGCTATAGGCACAAATGTAAAGAAAAAGAAAAATCAACATTTACCGCCAGTCGTAAAGTCGAACAGTCGTAAGTTGCGTAGGTCGTAAGTCGGCGAATAGTTGTACTAATTTCCTCATATTAGCGCCCTCTGGCAGTCTTCTCGGCTAGAAAATCAATATCTCGAGAAACAGAGGTGGGTGGCGATGCGTTACCCCCAGGAATTTCAATGCCTAATATAATATAAGTCATAATCCATGACAATTTGCATAAATAAAGACATGACACTCACTTGTCTAGTCACCCAAAACCATCACTCGTCATTATTTTCACGGCACCGTGAGTATAATACAAATTTCCCCACCTGTCATTGTATGGGCATCCAACCACCACAGGGCGGTTGGTTGGTTGGAATGTGCCTTGGGTGGTATTGTCAAATCTTTCATTGTATGTATGATACTCCCTCAGACACCCAACATTGCTGAGCATTATTATGAATGATATTTATGTTTCTATTCTATTTATTTTGTCAAATAAGTTTACACCAACATGTATCCATTTATTTATGTCTGTATTTCATCTTCTTGGCAACTCAAAGCTGGGTCAGAGAGGGGCAGCAGCCACCCTTGTTCTTTCTCCCACGATCTTCCCTCATGACTAGACATTTCCTTGTGTCCCTCCTCGGCCTTTGTAACACTCTGGCTTATAATGTCATGGACCTAAGCCCGTAATTGTGAGAGGGAAAGACACCTTCTACCCAAATCACAAGTTAAAGGTTAAGTAATGAGTCATGACCAAATAAGTCACCCCTTCTTACCTCAATTGAAGTGAATAGCAAATACACATAGCTGCTAGTAAACACATGCATGCATCTGGATGACTCAGGTTAGGCTTATGGTGACATGGGTAAGGGGAGAGAGAGAAATATGTACCTCTCTATATCCTTGTTTTATACAAAAGCACACATCTATTTTTTGTCACTGGTGGTTATGTTATAGATTCTATCAAAATCGTCATTAACATATGAGACCCATCCTATTCCACCTTCATTACCAGCCAGAGCAGAACAATACAGTACAGTACCTGCACTAGTTACTGCACAGTACATAAGATTGAATTAATGCCACACCCCTCCATACACAGGTACTATTCCTGCATCATCTATGATACATCCAGACATAAAATTTCTTTTATTTCAGGTCTTGACTGTGAAATAGATATTCAGCGTACAATACAGATGGTGAGGTCTCAGCGATCAGGAATGGTCCAGACAGAAGCCCAATACAAGTTTGTATATTTGGCAGTGCAGCATCACATAGAAACAGTACAACAACGCATTTCAGCAGAACAGAAGAGCCTGCAGTTGGGAAGGGAGTACACAAATATCAAATACAGCAGTGAGGCTGCTGGAGGAATAGAAATGGGAAAATCTCTTTCCCGATCAACCATCTCTCTTCCGACCACTCCTTCTACCACACCACGTGACCCAAAGCGGCCCATGTCCACTGCCACTCTTCCTAAGACACAATCAGAAAACCATCTACCAAGGTATTATTAATTACTTTTTGTCCAATTCTAGTGATTGGATGCTGCTTCCATAGAATCTGTGTTCTAGATATATATATATATATTTTTACATTCTTTTGATTGTTGGCTATTTGGTCATAATGAATGTTTGAGAAGTACGGCAGAATTAATATGGATATCAAAATTAACCAATGTCATCAGTCATCACTTGAAACATATCTCCCACACAATTAATGCTTAACAGAGGTTTGAAAAGCAAAGGCAATAGCTGACGACTCAAAAAACAATAGTCAGGGGACTGACATTTACCTGGTCCTGACATGTCGTGGGGACATTTACCTTGATTTCACATCCCAATAATTCATAGTAAGTTGCTATGATGTAGAGAAAGTTTGCAAAATATCATAAAGAATAATAGAAGCATTAAATACAAACCTTAGAACACTTGAGGCTCTTAACCCATGATTATGATGACATGACGGTGGTTGCCGTCATGTGACGTGTGTGAGGAGGTGCCTGATCACCACCACCTAGTGATTGATGACTAAATACTTGGAGCACACACAAGGGTATTTTGATGATCATAGCTTTATGTTGAGTATTAATGGCAAGCAGAGAATGAGAGGCCAAAATGCCAATTGTTTGGTTAGTCTAGTCTTTTTTTTTCTTTTCTTTTTTTAACATATGTACTTTACTGAGTGACACCTTATGTAATGCTGAAATAATGATTGCAGATGTGTGAAGATACAAATAGATATGTGGATAGTGGTGACTGCTTGTTCATAATTTTTTCTTGGGTAAATTTACCTTCCCTCACATGTTAAAACTGCAGTTTGTAATTAAAGGTACAAATTGTATAGAGTAAAGTATGAGTGCATGTATGCATATGCTATGTATATATGCTTAATATTTTTCCTCATTCCAAAGCAAGATCAGGAAGGAAGAAAATATATAGCTTGATCTAATGTTTTCTTTATATTGCAGAGACATACATTACCTACTCTCATAATATGAATATTGACTAACTACCTATGGTATTTTTTTAATGTATAAGACACATTTTCGAAGGCGACCTTCAAAGAAAATATATTTTCCACATCTTTTGTGCAAAACCATCAGCATAATCTTTTACAATTACTTTGCATAATCCATAAAAAGTATATGAACTGATCACAAAATCTATAATCTTCATAATGAATAGTAAGCAGATGTAAAGTGTAGGTTGTAAACCAAAACAAAGAATTTATTAGAAGTGGCAATGCAGCATATTGTTTATTATCAATAACAAATCAAAGTACACACTAGATCAGTGTCCATTATGTTGCTGATTTTTTTTTTTTACATCACAAAGGACTGGCCAAGGGCAAAAAAAAAAAAAAAAAAAGCCCGCTTAATTGCCAATCCCTATAATGAAGACAATAAGAGAATATAAAAAGGTGGGGTGGGCCAATTTAGTTCGGGAGGTGTCTTGTTACTCCTCTCTTGAAAAGATTGAAGTCATAGAAAGGTGGAAAAATAGAAACAGAAAGAGAGTTCCAGAGTTTACCAGTGAAGGAGATGAAAGAGTGAAGATGCTGGTTATCTCTTGCATTAGGGAGATGGACAGAATAGGGATGAGAATGAGTAGTAAGTCTTGAGCAGCGAGGCTGTGGGAGGGGGTTAGGCATGCAGTTAGCAAGATCAGATGAGCAGTGAGCATGAAAATAATGATAGAAGATAGCAAGAGAAGCAACATTGCAGCGGTAATCTAAAGATTGAAGACAGTCAGTCAGAGGAAGGGAGTTGATGAGACAAAAAGATTTTGACTCAACCCTGTTTAGGAGAGCTGTATGAGTGGATCCCCCAAAAATATGAGAGGCGTACCCCATACATGGGCAGTTAAGGCCACTTCCCTGAGCAAATTGTTGAGAGATACTAATGAACCTCAAGTGGTAGTAAAAAATATTTTTTTGTAATTGAGTACGGAGTAGTGAATTGTGAGTGGAAGTGTGTAGTAAAGTAGAATAAAGAAAATGTATAAGGCAGCACCATACTATCTTGTTTACATTTGTCACAGGTACTTCACACGACAGCGAGTGCCTGCTTTGGTATCAAAAAGGCATCACATGGTAGCTATGTAGGTGTCCTCATTTCTTGAATTTGTTTAAGTTATCCCATTGAGTTTTTTGCTTACTATTACCTGCAAAGGCCAGGTATCAGGAATTCTCAAAATCCACATAAAAGAAATTTATTGTACCTCGTGGCAGCTTAAGATCATCCTGGTGACAGTGCGTTTATTACTTAGTTTACAGATAGTTCAAGTAATGGATACACATTTCGAAAGTGATTTGCCTGTTTCCATTTAATTTTGCACATGCTAAACTTGCTGTGGAGTTAGCTTTGCGGTGATGTTGTACGTATACCCAACTATTGCCAGAAATATATTAATAACATTATGAAAAAATTATCAGTGTATATATTATCTTTACAATTGTCCGAGGGTTCATGGCTGGCCCACAGTAGCTCTTTGAAGCCACGGCCTTGCCAGCCATCTAAATAAAAGCACACTTTCACGCCAAAGTTACCCCTCTTCACAACCTCGTGTCTCCAAAATGGCTGCACCTAAAGCCATGAGGTTTATTTTATCATGAAGAGAAAAGATGAATAAGGAGCATGGTGTATGTTTCATTCACTTGTTACTTATAGTTTAAGAGAAATCTTACTTTAAAAAGAGGCTATTTATAGAAGAAAAAAAACCAGACCTCAGCAACGGACACCCTTTGTTTACCCCGGCCTTTAAGAGTTAATATAGATTCACAGACTCAAATACAGTTTGTTATTTTTAACGCAAGATTAGATTTTGTGAAAGCATGTGTAATGGGAGTTTTGCAAATTTGAATGAAATACTTCCAATAATAGTAAATGATTAGGTTGCATTCTGCAAGTGGGTCAACCGCAGACACACAAAAAATTAACATTACAAAACACATGTTAATGGGTGCAAATATTTCCATAAATGCAGTAAAAGGAAAAAAGTAAGAAAATGTATTCTGAGTACAGTTGAGAGCACACACAGTAGGAAATAATAGTGGTTATCAAAGAGGCTGATCCGTGACTTTGCCGAATCTCACATTGACAAGGGTTTTAACTAAAATAAGCACAATTTATAGAGTATGTACGTATGTATGTGTATTAGTACAAAAGCAGCATAAGAGTGAACAAATAAGAATAAAAAGATGCTTTGAATACAGTTCAGAGAAAGCTCGGTAAGAAGTATTAATGGTACCACCTAACGGCGTTCCCTCCTGCCTGCCATCAAAATAACAAAGCTTAAATTTAAACACAATTCAGAGAGAACGAATATCAATACAAGCACTCGAATAAATAAGTATGAAAAGCATTCTACAGGTGAGAGCGGGCACTGGAGGATTGGTGGAGTGTAGAAGCTAGATAACTGAGGTGATAGGAGAAGAAAAACTATTGGAACTCTTGCCTTAGGCTAAGTTAGCCACATTAATAGGTTCCCACATTAATACATCCATTCCCTCATTTATTTTTGTCCTGGTATACAAAGACTTTTCTGCTGTTTGAGGCACTCCAGCTTTTTGCATATATCTATTTTTCTGTATGGAACACAGCGTGCTCTCAGTCAACTGCATAGAATGTTTGATGAAAGCTGTGCTCTTGCATCTGTCATAACAAGCCAACTCTTCAAGTTTTTTCTCCAGGTTTATCAACTTCCTCGCATGTTTAGGAGGAGAAGGATTTGTACACTACAGTCCTTTGTTGCATGCCTGTTTGCCATGCTGGGTGCACATAAATCGTACAGGGCAAGCACAAAGTGAAATGGATAGCGTGGTGAGTGGTGTGACGACTGGACTTTGTGTTACCCACAACATAGCTGTGCATCATTCAACTTTGTTATTCTTATAATTCAAGAAAACTTGTTAAGGGTGATACACATCTTTTGAAATTTGTGTAATGTGAACATATGTGAATTAAGAACAGACTATTATAATTGTGTTCTTTATGGGTATTACTATAATATATCAGGACAGTAAAAGAATGGTCTTGAAGGAATATCATTCTTCAGTCTTCAGTCCTTTCCATAATAAGTTGGTTTCTTTAAGACATGCCAGATATACAATAATCCTAAGGATCCTTAAAGGTTGTTGAGAGCATAAGATCCTATACTTTGTTATAGTACAAGGTACAATATGCTTAGGGTGGCAAGATTTTATATTTTTTTCTCAGGTGTTAATACGCAGAAGGGTTTGGAGACCATTTTATTTAGGAAAGTGTGTCTTATACATAAAAAAATACGTTGTATAAAATTTATAGTTGCCAATACGGTAAAGAAAAATTGCACCAGTAATAATAATTTAATTTAAGTCGTGCTGATTACAAAAATGTCAAAATTAAATAAGCTTTCCATGTAATTCTCTGGATGAAACTTTCAATTGAATTATGATTATCACCTGCAATGAATAACCCTTTGCTTACAATATTATTGACTATTCATCGACTAGCAATACTTCTCTGCTTATATATAGCTTGACAGAGACAAATAATGAAGATAAACACCTTTTCAAAACCTTTCATGATCAAACTTTGCCTTACACATTATGCAGCCAACATACTCCATTGAGTTTATAATGTGTGTCTTTGTCAACCCACTAGTCGGCGGAGACACTCAATCACTCCCAAATCCAAGGTTGGAGTACTTGCCTTCAGCTTGTATATTTTGCATCCAGCTTGATTTATTACATATTATTTCATGGCTTGTGGTGTTTCAGATCTCGTCTACATTATTCCCCTCTCCCCCTCAGCTTGAGACTGTATAGCTGTGACATTTATGAATAAGTTTCCCCTGCAGTGAATCTTCAATTATCATTACAGTTGTTTGCATCTGACTTTTTTTTTCCCAGTTTATTTTGATAAACTATTTTCTCAATAGTTATTAGAATAGCATGATTGTGCTTTCTTCTTACTTTGTGAACTTCCCATAGGACATTTTATTGTATATAAAAATTCATTCATCACCAGACATAACATGAGTTTGAAATACAGTTATGCATTCACACCATGAATTATACAGTGTTACAGGTCAAGTATATACCAACGTATTGAAAAACTTTTAGACCTAAACATCAGAATTTGAACAATTTAAGAATGGTAGGAAACAGAGCTTACGGAATTGCATTCATAATGATATATATATATATATATATATATATATATATATATATATATATATATATATATATATATATATATATATATATATATATATATATATGTGTGTTATTTATTTATTTATTTATTTATTTAAATGGTTACTAGATCCTTTGTAAAACATAGTTTCACATCTCTAGTTACTAGCTATTAAAAAATACAGGATTATCTGGACATCTAGCACAATATACTATTATTCCCTTGAACACAAGTGTGTGTGTGTGTGTGTGTTCAAGGGAATAATATAACATTGTTCCTTATGAGTAATCGTTTAGCTGGACACAAGTACCAGGCTTGGTACTTGAATCCTTCTAGTCTTGACGGATCCGTTGTAATCAAGTCCATTAATCAAATCCCGCCCAGCCCTAGTGGATAATTGGGGGATGCATACCCACCCCACCAGCCAAGTATAGTATAGTATATGACTGAGTATCAATAACACATTGGTGACTATTAGGGCACTTAAAGGATTGCCGCACATGGTGTCTAGTCAGTTGTCTGTCAAGATTCCCCCACCGAAAATTCTTGGATCCACCCTTGTTGGGTACCAAACTTTCTTCACGGAGGTAGTTTAACATCATAATGTATTTAGTAGTCAAAACTATTATATTCTGGGGTGTATTTCAGGTAATAGTAACCACAAAAAACAAACTAAATCCCTAAAATACTAAACCCATGATTTGACCTCCTAACCTAACCTAACCACATTTTCACCCTCCTAATTGAACTAAACTAATATAATTTTAGCCAAACATAAACCTAACCCTACGCTTTAATCTCCTAATCTAACCCAGCCCCATATATGTACCCCATAATTAGGAAAACATTAGCAATGCAGTTCACAAGAAAAAAAATGGTAAGGTATAAGTAAACACTACTCTCTCTCCTTTGTTCAGAAAGGCTGAGTGAAATTATATGTTCAACTAGCCTAGCTTACAAGCATATGGTAACTACCGTACTTACCTCTGATATATATATATATAATTTTATTTGGTTTTACCTATAAACAGATTATTCATAATAATTCTTGTTTAAGAAATATTATACCATATGAAATATAAAATTCCACCATGAGTCATAACCAGACCACCGTAAACAAGAGCAAAACAAGCTGCCAGTGTTGCCAGGTCAGAGAGTTTATGGTGTTTATGGCGCAACTGGCACGCCAATTAGATGATGCGAGTGTTAACAGTCAGACGGTTGTTCAAAGTAGTGTGTGGTAGTGATTGTTTCTTTTTCAATGCCATCTGTATTTCAAGTAGTTACTGTTATATTACCATTTTTACGGTAAATAAATATTACCAAACATGAGTTTGAGTTGAAAATATGTGGCAGGCCGTGCAAGTTATAGTAAATGGTGCACAGCAAGTATTAGGCTGGCTTTTCCACTTGTTTACCATTTTGTGGTAAAGGTTCACATTTTATACAGTGGTGCACCAAGTTTTGCGCCTAATCGGGACCGTGGTAATCGACGCGAAACTCAAATCCGCAAAACTATATGCATTGAACTTGTGGAAAATAAGCTACCGTATTTTACGGCTTATGAGACGCACTTTTTCCCCTAAAATATACCCTGAAAAATACTTATGCGTCTTCCCAGACAAATGTTGTAGTACTTCCTCAGTACTCAGTACGTCAGTACTTACCTGTTACAAGTATTTTGAATACCATAAGACGTTCAAATCAACTAATCTGTCCTCACGCTGTGATGGTTACGTTCCACCTCGGAGGCTCGGTGCCAACAGCGCCATTTATCGTCTGCTAGTGTTGATGTATCATCTACCACCAGGCTGTCACACGTATCACAAGCTCTTTTCAGTCCTGGAAATTATCACCTTTGGCAAAGTCATCAAAAGTTTACTTATACAAGCATACAAGCTAAAAGTTGTATGATATGCCAAAGAACATGGGAACAGAGCAACAGAAATACCACCGCCTACCGAGAAATTCAGTAGATTTTACTACCACCTAGTGGTAGAAAATCTTTTTTTCTTTTCTTAGAAATTTCTTTCCAAAATCAGGGTGCATCTTCCAAGATGCAGCATCTTATAAACCATAAAATACGCTAATCAGGACCCAGAGTGGTATAATTTTTGTATTTGGCACTAAAAAACTAACAAATATACTTACATTATCCTGTAGGTTTTTTTCATCCTGCAGCCCGTCAGGGTGGCAAGGTTGGTAGAGACGTGAGCTCGCAATGTGCAGCGTCCCTGTGCATTCGGTCAGCGGTTCGAGTCCGCCTAGTTCGTGCTGACGTGGCGGCGCTTTGTATAGTCAATAACCTTGTAGTTGGTACTTGCAAAGTGTCTAGATAGGATGAAAATCTTATCTTATCTTTTCATCCTGCATACTTTGAACCCCCATTTCCCATGCCGCAATTGAATAATAATGGCGAGATATATATGTCGGGTCCAAAGAGATGTGTGGTTTGAGTCCTCGCCCACAAAAATAAAAGAGAAAAAAAACTGTGGACAATTATCGTGCCCCATTTCACATTACACCAATCTGAACTTTCAACGGTTCGAGACACAATAAGAGCCCAGCTAGGTAGAATTACAGGGAAATGTAAACACGCTATAACCTAATTTACCTTATTACAATATAAGGCAGCGGAGAAAAAACTATACAAGCGGCCTGTAGCCTCTCATCTACTCAAAGAGGCACTAACTCACCCTACTAGCTACTCAATAACCCTACTGCCTATCTATGCACTGCTGAAATATAAGGGGGTTGGGATAGCTCACGTATCCAAGTCGCCGATTTACATGTGGCTGACTGGGGTCCTCTTGTCCACACGTGGGGATCGTCCTGCCACACTCCTCACGCTCACCTTCGTCCTCGCCATGTCCAAACAGTGCCCTTCGCCTGTCCTTCCTGCAGCAACCCGTCTATCCTCCATTAGACAAGACAAGTAATAGACAGGTAGAGAATTAAGAGGGCAGCGGTGAGGCAGGTCTTCTCTCTCTGGCGACTGGCGGTGCAGTGGGCTCCCATTAGGGTGGCGACGCTCAACTAAAATATGGTGGACTGCGCTGATTGCCACGTCTCAGCCTACTCACGTTTTCTATATCCCTCCATATCTCCATGCCTTTACTTCCACTATATTTTTATGATAAATCATGACCCATAACAGTATACAGTCAACCCTCGATTTAACGGACTAAAAGGGGGGAAAAGTGGTCCGTTAAAGCCGATTGTCCGTAAGTGAAAGGGCATTTTCCCAAGGGTGTGAAAATATAGGAAAAACACAGGAAAAATTGTGAAATTAATGAGCAATAATCACAAACACAACCAGACAGACTGTGTAGCTATGTTGGGAGGTAAACAGTAAGTAAAGATGGGAGCATACGCTAAGCTGCGCGTGGCATGCGGTGCTCATCTCTGTGGCATTAGCCCTTAGAGCCTGTGGTGGGTGAGGACCCGTTACCCCGGGACACAGGGCTAGTGTGACTCCTGGGTTACCACAGTTACCTTCCCCAGGTTACCCCAGGTACCCATTTATCAACCCCGAAAGGAAGGAAGAACAGCTGGGTAGGCTGGTCACCGGCTTGCCCTGGCCCGGGATCGAACCAGGGCCCGCAGATTCGTAGCCAGGCACGCTAGCCACTGCACCACGGAGGCGACAGGTAAACAGTGACTGGCGCTAAATGCTGGATTTGGCACAGTCGCCCACGACTGCTCGGGACTGGTATTAGGAGAGGTAGTAAGTATCCAGGCTCGCTCATCACTGCTTGGTATGCTATGAAATATCATTATTCTAGGTGAATGTAGACATATAATCGCATTTTAATAGCTATTATTCATATATATATATATATATATATATATATATATATATATATATATATATAAGTAAAGAGATGAAAAAACAAGCAAGGCGCTCATCCACGCCTGGCAGCCGCGGCAGCAGCAGTGTTGTCGTTAGACATGATGTAAGACACAAGTTACCCATGTAGGGCTACACTCTGAGGAACTTTCATGTGTTGTCGAGAATGTATTACTCCTTTCCTATCCTTACTTGCATTAACATTGAATGTCACAGCATATTCTCGTGAGTTTGTCCTTAGACTTGCGAATATCACTCGCTGTTTGTTTCTTTACACCATACTCGTCGCACACCCGCCGGGCGACCGAAACACCAGATTCCACCTTCTTAACCCGTAAACTGCGGATACCTGTGTGACAATATCTCTGTGTACGCGGGACTTTTGCCAGAATTCTTAGTCTCTAAACAAGCTTGAATGTGTATCAATGTATTCGCCATATATTTGTGCAACCGCTAAAAAAAATTTTTTGGCTAAAGTCTTGTGGTTATTTTATGATTGTACTTGCAAGATGAAGAGCGTTGAGGTTTATGGAATCCATGGCACAGATCGTTCACAGAAAACAGGCCGCAAGGGTCTTCCTCTCTAATCTCTCTGCCCGCGATAGGGAGAGACCTGTCAGCCCCTTCACCTTCCATGCTGGTCACTGGGTCACTGAGCCTATGTGTGACTCCTGGGTCATTCTCAGGTAAAGTAGAGTTGCCAGATTTCACCGGCCGAAAAATTTGCCCACCTTTTTGAATTTGGCGGCCACCCAATTGGGCATACTCGCGTTTTCTTAGTGAGTGACCAAATGGGCATAGCCGCGCTTTATGGGTTAATAAGTTATAATTTCTCTGCAAGCAATACTTAGATTCACACGCTTTCTTTTACCACTTCCCTTCTCTTTCGATGCCATAATGACTTCACTGCATTGAACAAGTCTAAATAAGCATAAAAAACACCGAAAAACAGGCGAAAACACAGCTAGTCTCACGGCGAACACAGCTTAAACTGAGCTTGTAAACATGTGCTCCGACTGTCATAAACATGTACCATGCGCTCCGACTGGTGGACACTAAGGCGCCGTCACACTTGCACTTTTTCCATCGATGTCAGACGACGAGTCTGACTAGTTCCGATGAGCCAACCATGAACACATCCATGCACGTTTTTAGCTAGTTATGCTTGTCTACGAATGACAATATACATAAAGTGTATAGCAGCGGTAGCCTGTCTGGGTGTCGGAGCCATGTTTGTTTACAATCGACGAAAACAGTGCAGGCGAACAGCCGTGTGTGTGACAGTTTGCCGTCGCACAACACCGTCTCCCGGGGTGGTGGCTTCAGCCAACACTAGAGAAGAGGAGAAGGAGGAGAAAGAGGAAGAGGAGGAGAGAGGAGGAGGAGGAGGAGGAGGAGAGGACCTACGAAACGATACTAAGCGAAAGAGGTCACAAGAAGAAGTCAAGAAATTGTAATACTAATATTCACTATTTTAACCCACATACACACCTTCTACAACTAAATCACTAGCAACACAGGCTCCTTCCTTATATATCTCAATGCCTGATACATTAAAACTTCTTAAAACCCAAGCATTTCAAAATTAAACGAAAAAAATTATGTTGAGTTGACAATTCGAGTGGTGATAAGCGGTCTGATTCTTGCCCGCAAATTAGCTTCGCGAATGGAGTCCGTTAAATCTGAAATTCGTTAAATCGAGGTCCGTTAAATCGAGACGTTCCTGCACCAGGGGCAGTGGGGGTCAGGGGACTAACGGAGGCTGTGCAGGTGAACTGTGAGTGTCGTGTGCCCAAATGTAAACAATACGACCGCTGAGCATGTTGCCACCTGGCGGGAGGCAGCAGAAAGTGTTCAATAGTCTCAAGAGACGTTGCTGCACCAGGGGCAGTGGGGGTCAGGGGACTAACGGAGGCGGTACAGGTGAACCGTGAGTGTCGTGTGTCCAAATGTAAACAATACAACCGCTGAGGATGCTGCCACCTGGCGGGAGGCAGCATGAAAGTGTTCAATAGTCTCAAGAGACGTTCCTGCACCAGGGGCAGTGGGGGTCAGGGGACTAACGGAGGCTGTGCAGGTGAACCGTGAGTGTCGTGTACCCAAATGTAAACAATACGACCGCTGAGCATGTTGCCACCTGGCGGGAGGCAGCAGAAAGTGTTCAATAGTCTCAAGAGACGTTGCTGCACCAGGGGCAGTGGGGGTCAGGGGACTAACGGAGGCGGTACAGGTGAACCGTGAGTGTCGTGTGTCCAAATGTAAACAATACAACCGCTGAGGATGCTGCCACCTGGCGGGAGGCAGCAGAAAGTGTTCGATAGTCTCAGAGATGTTCCTGCACCAGGGGCAGTGGGAGTCAGGGGACTGACGGAGGTGTGCAGGTGAACCGTGAGTGTCGTGTGCCCAAATGTAAATAATACGACCGCTGAGCATGCTGCCACCTGGCGGGAGGCGCGGACACTGACCAGGGGTGACAGGAGACGCTCGGACCACCGGACAACTTTGTCAATTTACAAACAGGACCAGGCATTTCAACAACACAAAAAAAAAAAAAAATATGTCTGGGACTGACATAGCCTCTGGGACTGTCTCTCAGAAATATGTCTGGGACCTCAGATTTTGTCCGGCAAATCCGATATCCGGGAAATCGAGGTTTGTGTGTACAGTCAAACCTCGATATAACGGACCTCGATGTAACGGACATCGGATATAACGGACTCCATTTGCGTGACTTTTTTTTTTTTTTTTTTTTTTTTTTTTTTTTGCATATTAGACCGCTTATCGCTGCTCGAATTGTCAACTCAACATTATTGTATTATTTTCTCATTTTATTTTGGAATGCTTGGGTTTTAAGGAGTTTTGATGTATCACATATTAAGATATAATATTATAAGGAAGGAGCCTGTGTTGCTAGTGATTTAGTGGTAGGTGTGTATTGTTTAAAATAGTGACTATTAGTGTTATGGCGTGGCCGCTGCTACGTCTCCCTGTCACCTCAACACCCTAAATCCTCCTTATCTAAGGCGACACGCAGTGCTAAACTGACCTAAATAGTGACACGTGTATAGAACTACAGTTCACAACCATATAATATATATAATAATGAGTATTAGTCATGATAATAAGCAATACCTTTGGAAGCCACGGCTGAATCTGGCTCGTAGTAATTTGTTTACCTTTCACTAGAGCTTGGGCTTGACTAGCTACACGTTCTGGTTGTGTTTGTGATTATTTCTCATTTATTTCACGTGTAGGAGCAGACCAAATTCAGCATGTAGTGCCAGTCACTGTTTACCTCCCAACATAGCTACACCGTCTGGTTGTGTTTGTAATTATTTCTCATTTATTTCACAATTTTTCTGGTTTTTTCATATATTTTTCCCCCCTTGGGAAAATACCCTCGCTATAACGGACAATCGGCTATAACGGACTCCTCCTCCCCCCCTTTAGGTCGTTATATCGAGGTTTGACTGTACAGTCAAACCTCGATATAACGGACTAAAGGGGGGGAGGAGTGGTCCGTTAAAGCCGATTGTCCGTTATAGCTAGGGTATTTTCCCAAGGTTGGAAAAATATGGAGAAAAAAAACAAATGTGAAATAAATGAGAAATAATCACACACAACCAGACTGTGTAGCTATGTTGGGAGGTAAACAGTGACTGGCACTACTTGCTGAATTTGGTTCGCTCCTACACGTGAAATAAATGAGAAATAATCTCAAACACAACCAGAACATGTAGCTATGTTGGGAGGTAAACAGTGACTAGCGCTACATCAGGGATCTGGCACACTCGCCCACGACTGTTAAGGACTGGTATTAGGAGAGGTAGTAAGTATCCAGGCTCTCTCATTACTGCTTGGTATGCTATGAAATTTCATTATTCTAGTAGTTGAATGTAGACATATAACCACATTTGAATTGCTATTATTCATACATGAGTAAAAATATGAAAATACTTTCAAGGCGCTCATCCACGCCTGGCAGCGCGGCCGCGGCAGCAGCAGCAGCATCATGAGACATTATAATCACCCCAAAATAGATAAAAAGGAAGAAAACGTCTCCCGTAAAGTGATGGGTTATCCCTAAAATGTTGATGCTTTCTCTCACCGTCTGGCTAGTCTAGCTCAAGCTCTAGTGAAAGGTAAACAAACTACGAGCCAGATTCAGCCGTGGCTTCCAAAGGTATTGCTTATTATCATGACTAATGCTCATTATTATATATATTATATGGTTGTGAAGTGCAGTTCTATACACGTCACTATTTAGGTCAGTGTAGCACTTGCGTGTCACTTTAGATAAGGGTGATTTAGGGTGAAGAGGTAACAGGGAGACGTAGCAGCGGCCACAAAATAACACTAATAGTCACTATTTTAAACAATACACACCTTCTACCACTAAATCAGTAGCAACACAGGCTCCTTCCTTATGTATATCTTAATATGTGATACATCAAAACTCTTTAAAACCCAAGCATTCCAAAGTAAAATGAGAAAATAATACAATTATGTTGAGTTGACAATTTGAGCGGCAATAAGCAGCCTGATATGGAGAAGAAAGAAAAAAATGTCACGCAAATGGAGTCCGTTACATCCAAAGTCCGTTACATCGAGGTCCGTTTATCGAGGTTTGACTGTATATGCAAAAAGTTCGGATCCCTCGGATATAACTTCATTCCCATCCCCTCAATTGGTTTGTTATAGTGAGGGTTTACTGTAATAGTTTCAAGAATTTTCACTAACAGAAAGAAAAAAATAAAGCTTATATAATGTGTAATACTTAACAATAATATCTCCGAGAAAATTAAGGTATACAGAGATGGAAGCCCTCAAAATCACCTATGAAGTTTTTTTTTTTTTTTACTGGGCAAAAATAGCCATAGGTACCTAAGACTCACAGAAGTTGAAGCAATGATTGGGGAAACTATAGAATTTTTTTTCTCAAGAAGTGATTTTTTTTTCTCTTCCGTTTCTCAAGCAGATTATCCATAAACATTCATTGTTTGTGTGAGTAGGCAGACAGTCAAGGTATAAAAAGATGTATAGATGTGTAGATATAACTGATACTTGACCTGTAATAGTTACAAATGAGGGTGCATGAAAACAAAATATGTACCGTATTGGTTCAGTAAAAGACCTGACACTTAAGATGTGTAGCTGCCGCTGATTGAAGTGGCTTTTGTGACTTGAAAACTTGCTAATGTTTTTTATATCTAAATGTGCGATAGATATACATTTCTCGTACTCTAATTTTGCTATGGACTTTTACCATTTTGAATATATGTAGTGAAGTGAACACTGTGCTAGACCCACATTAGGACACAGCAGTCTATGCCGACAGTTGTTGTGTTGCTTCATGGATTTTTGTGTCTTCTTTCATGGTTTCCGAGCTCATACAGTTTATTGTGCTCACCTATTAATTGAAATTGTTATGTAATAATTCTACATGTTGTTTTTCCTGAGAAGCTTTCTTTTAAGATATAGTTGGATGCATATCAGTAAATGTTGCATTTTTCAATGTTACAAAATAAACTAAATTGCATAGATATTGCATTGATAATTTTTCTATGCAGTATGATTTCATGTCATTTGTTGTTGAACATTTCTTAAGAATGACTGGCCACAGGAAATCCTCACCAATCATTATGATAATAATGCTTCCCAAAGGATGATAAGATTTGAGTCAGGTTTGCATTGTCATGATCATGATACCATTTAACAACCAACAGTAAGTTGCAGTTTGATGCTGGCAATATTTTCCAAGGCATCTAGATAATAAGGATCTTCCATGGAATATGAAGGAAGATTTATAATAGATATATAGTCACTGTAATGTAAGAGCTGTACAGGTAGTGTATAATGTAACAATGTCAATGTAGTACAATGGCATTTAAATGTTTGGGTCGCATCAAGATTAGTAAATGAAGACACTAAATAAAACCCATGAAGGGTGAGGATATCCTTGATCACTAGATGTTATTGATGTGATCTTTAATAATAAGTTTTCCTCTGAAAATCAGATCTTGTGGATTCAATTCGGAAACCTGCTGGCAATAATTAACTTTGCATAACATAACTAACATTTATGTTCAAAGACCAGTAGCTTTTATTTTCATTGTCTGTGACCATGTTCATTGTGGGTTTTTATTGAATGTGGCTAGACTCTTATGTGTATAGTTACTGTGTTGAAGAATGTTATTTAAAGGATCCTATTTTATTCTCAGGCCTCCTGATGAACTCCCGAAACAGATCTATGAAAATGTTCCTCCAGCTGTGAAAGAAAAGAAGACGAAATCAGCAACTATGTCCCCAACAACTCCCACCTCTCCTACCTTTCCATCTCCTACCATGAGTTTCTCTGCAGCAGCAGCTGGATCCACCATCCCCTCCCCTGCTGCTGCTCCCCGTCCCTCCATACCACCCCGTGCCACTTGACAGGGGAGTTCAGAGTAGAAAGAGCATCTCTTAAAAGACTTACTTGCATTGCACAAGCTGTTTCTTTTCGCTTCTTAAGATTCACCATGTGTAAGAACCTTCTGTAGTGAAGAACTCCTTTGCAAGATTGTGAGTGGCCATTCACATGTAGACCTTTCTGCTCTGAACAATGATTGAGAACTCCAAGATATTAGGATTAACGTTTTGTACAAATAAATAAAGGCTGGACCTAGAGACATATAGGGATGGAGATACAGCTATACTTTTGTCAAGAAAAAAAAAATTGACTTTCATTATTATCAGTGTCTCCTTTAGCCTAATGCAGACTGCATAGCTAGTCAACTGCATTTTCCTAATATTGGAATACTACTATGTAATTTTGACCTTGGGAGAGCACTGAATGCATTGGTAGCTAGAGTTTGTTTTACCTGAGACTATAATTCTTGAATGATGGTAATTGCCTGTAATCTCTTGAAGGTATAGTGCGGAGTGGTGTGCCCAGAAGCAACCACACAGAAATCAAATATATCATTATGATTGCAGAAATTGGCATTTTTACAGTCGGTTGTACATTGCATGAAAATGTATGCTTACTGTTAAATCATTACCTCACAAAATCATTATCTTACTCTTCATATAATATTATTACATGTAATTGCATTGCATTCATTTACCACTGTGCATATCATGGGTCTAGACTATTGAGGGAAAGGGAGGAATGAAAGCCTTAATGCATCCAACTTACATTACCTATTCATGGGATCAGTTCTGATGGAATCACTTTGCACAATATTTCTGTTGAGTTCAAATGTGGTCGAATCAAATCATCTTAGGTTTTCAGTCAACAGTCTGCACAAAATAGTTTTAGAAGAGCCATTGTGATGAATGTTAAGAATGATTAGCATTGGGTGATAAAAGGATGAATACTAATTAAATGCAGAAATTACAAGTTATGAATGGATTTTTTTTTAGGTTCCAGTACTTGCAAATATACTTGGTTTATGCTGTCAACAACTGTAGTCACTTTTTGCATCTTTAATCAATGCTAGGATGTCTGTTAATCTTGACAAATGATGATACCAACAGGGCAAAGAAAATATCGTATCTGTCATGCACTTAACTATTCCCTCATAGACAGTAGATGCATCACATAATTATTAAAAAGTACTTTGCACGTACATGTGTTTAGTATGTGCATGAGTATGGGTATATTGTTAGATGCAAATACAAGCACATACATATATGAAAATGTCAACAACAAAAATCTAGAAAATATAGGCTATGATGAAAAAGTAAAAGTAACAAAATGCTGTAAGAGGAGTGCAAGCGAAAGGAGTTTATGTAAAAAATATAGCACAGGATTCGTAAACTTACTTTCTTATTATTTAAGTCCAATTGTAGTATTTTTATTGTATTTGTGACATGTGCAAATTATACATTATTTTAATTTCTTTATGAAAAATCTGCTTTGTGTTAAGTGCCACCCCACATTTGGGAAAAGGCCTTTTGTATGAGAAAAAAAAACGACACAAATAAAAGCTAAGTAAAAATACATTGAATACTCTTCTAAGAAGAGTACAGCAAGTATAAAGATAGATAGTTGGAAGCGTATCATCGGTCGTCTAAACTCATAATATATTATGGGAAAAACTGACGTTAAACAAAAAGAAGAAGACGGCAAGTATAAATAAAGTATTGCAAGAGGATCACAATGAACTGATAATATTCAAGCATTGTGAATTATTTAAGTCATAAATCAGCCCTCAATGTTACATGTCATGTATAGTAAAGTCTTGCATCCTACGCACTTAGATCCCTTGAATTCGCAAGGTACTGTCCAATGTTTACCCAAATTCTCATCTCACGATTAACCACATGCATCCTACGGGTGCACACCCACACATCTTCATGTGAAATCAGGTGCCTTGGATCGCTCCCTAGGTCGCCTTCTCGTCTTGTTACCTTTCGTCACCTTTCGTCTGCTTAATGGACCTGTTTACTCAAACTTAAACTGCGAAATTTTATGAAGCTTTGGACGCAATATAGGCTACATATCACTGTAATCATAATCTTTTTGCTTAAAAATGCATCATGAATGAAATATATGCCTTATTTTTAGGCCAAAATACGTGAAGAACACGTGACCGCGGAACACGCTGTGATTGGTTGTGACGAAGGAAACCAAGTGTCTCATAGATCTTGCCCAGCTGATCGGTTCTTGATGGCATCAGCAGACCGTCGGTATCCTTGCAACATGTCCCTGACAAAGACAACATACTATGTTAGTTTTGTGCCAATTTGCAAAAACTCCACCATTGAAACACCAGACAGTGTTCATAACTGTGACCCAGAGAGAGAAAAAAAAAAGGAAACAGTGGTGGATGTCTACTCGGCATGACTTCCCTGTCTTTTTAGTTTCAATATTAACATTATACAGTCTAGCTTTCTTCCAATACGATGTTATTGCGGTGACTGGTTCCTCATCACTACGTCTCTCAAGCCACCCTACAAAAGCAGCCGCATGTTTACAAGGCCCCTGTGCTGGTGTGCAGTCGTGACACTTGACCGAGTATTTCCGTACACCGCATAGGCTTGCAACAGACAATCACCTCGCAAGATATATATTATGGTACCTTAGCAGGCGACATTGGTCTTGGGGTAATTTTGTGTTTTCTTAGCATTCCCCTTATTTTCGAAAAGTTTATGTGTATTAAATGATCTGATCATTGTTTATTGGCAAAATTATGATTATTTTCTTCAAGGGGGAACACCCTTAACAAGCAATTTTGTAGAAGAAAAACATCAATGCTATATATATAATTTCTAACTAAACCTAATTCTATATCTCATACATCATATCTTATCTCCTAACCATGGGAGGGAGGCAACCCCACCCTGGACTCCCCATTGCTTATTTGAGGTACTTTTTCCCCTTGAAAAATAAGTGATTAAGCAGAATAATGAACAAACAAATAACAGATTGTTAAAAGGAATATTAAAATTTATCAGAAAGGAGTTGTCATGTCAAAAAATTTGTGGGATGTTGGGAAACAAAAATTTACCCAAATATCTTAGCATATTAGGTTTGCTTTTGTTAAGTTAGTCTGGGTCAGGTTAGGTTGCGTTAGGTTATGGAGAGAGAGAGTGAGGAAGTTGTAGTTTTGCACACAAAAAATGTAATTAAAAGGCGCAAAAAAATAATGAGCAAATAATTCGTAAAAAAAATGGCGGGATACTTTAAACCAAAATTTACCAAATAACCTACTCTAGTTATGGCACAAGTAAATATAACAAGGCTCTAGCCTACCAGTACTTTTTTCTTTAATAATAGTATATGCAAAATAATTAATGAAGCTTGTCAGAGTGGAGTGGAGTGTTGTGAGAGGCAGGTGTCAGGGTGACGACAGATGTATGTTTTGTTTTTGTAGGGAAAAGAAGCCATATATTTCATTCTACCTATTCTTGTATAAGTCTATCTGTCTAACTGTACAAGTCATTGCAGGTTCACTTGAGCTCCCTATAAGTTATTATATTGCCAAAAGTCCTCTCTTCCCTGCCACTTATCCCTGTCTATCCACCTCTTCTAAATAAACTACAACATAGATTTTCACATACACAGGGAAAATCTACTACATCACTTGAAGGAGGATTTCTGGCCATCGTGCGGTAGTAGGGGTAATGAAAGTTGATATTACTCTTGAAGGGTCGCTTGACAGCTGTGGTCTGCGGTTGGTTCGTGGCAGAATGTTGGTTGATGACGTCAGCATGGCGCCAGTCGTTTTAGTGCGCAGAAATTGCTCTGTACTTAAATTGGCTATTATCAAAAATATTGTTCACAATGAAAATTCGACATCACTGCCCTACCATATGAGGCTTGAAGATTTCCAATCTATTGTTACCTCAAGTAGAGTAAACAGTCCATTAACAGTCATGCTTGTCAACTTTTCACTTATCTATTTCACCTGTAACACAAATTATTTTTGATTGATTTTCGATCTTTACACTAATTCATCCCCAGATATGTGTTCTTTTCTCGAAGCACTTGTGTTAGTACACACATTAGTGAAGTTTACAATTCTTTCAGTTTCCTATGTTTCCATAGAGCCCCAACACTGTACACAGTGCCCAGTCTTCCTCCTCTAGCCTCCTGTCCTGCTATTTTCAGCCTAGGACTGTCAATACTGAGGCTACTAACCTTTCCTTTCGGATCCTGTACACCTGTACAGTGGGGCCGCAAACAGCGGTAGAGATTACCGCTGAGATAACAGCTCCGAGATTACTAGATCTGCATATTCACGCATTTTTGGGGGGAAATCAATTAAAATCACTGGAAGACATCTGCTTTAGTAAAGTTTTGTTTTGCTCTGAAGTTTCCTTTCATACAAAATGCACTTTAAGTCATGTTTATATTATAGATTATTAAGACATCTTTACATGATAAATGTTTATAATGTACTAGATAAAAAAAACTAAATGCTTGACTACCCTGACAGCAACACTGTACGTCACTTGTCTGCTCCAAACGCTAGGATGAAAGAGTGAAGAAAATACTGTACTACGTATTTAGTTTACGATCATCAGTTTTGATGCCCAATTATTTTGTCATTTTCGAGACTGATTTTGGTGTAGTACATTACGAATTCTAGTTTAAAGAAGTAACACCATAGGAGCATGTGAAATACCTTGACTATCTGATCACTTTTCTCTGAATGTACATATGCAGGTCAACACAGAAGCTATAATTATTTTCAACAAAACCCTAGATGTGCACACAGGATGCGTAATAATTATAATGCATTCCTGCATTGCCAAAACTTTCCCTATTACTATGGAAATATAATATTATAGATGTATTGATTATAAATGGCGCAATATTGTGAAGACATACAATTGTACAAGTACTTACTAAACACTTCCCTTAGAGCTACCATACTTTTCGGTGTATAAGACGTAACTATTTTCAAGACTATCTTCAGGGAGAAAAAAATTCCAGTTTTATTTATTTTTAAATATCAGCATATTCTATTATTCTTTAGCATACTTCATAATTAGTAAAACAACCCATAAAATCCCTAATGTCAATAATAAAATGAACGTTCAAGCAATGGCATCCGCCCAATACGGGGTATATGCCACATCAATTATTCTAAGTAGTTTTTATTATTCTTATGATGTTTTACGAACTTTCTCTTCATCAAAGAACTTATAATGAATAACTGGGATGTAAAATCAAGGTATAATGTCCCCAGGCAAAAGGCTCCAGTACCTGTTACAATTGTTTTCATTGCTTAAATGCTCTGCATCCCACGATTTCAGATCCCACTGTAACATCTCGGTAATGATTAGCCGTTGGATGCAAGACTTTACTGTACATACATACTTTGAATTCAAGTGGTGAGGTAACTAGTACCCAATATCACTATTTTGATGACGGACAAAGATATGTCCACATGTCAATTAGGAATATAATAAGATATACCATGATCAAAATCATGTAGTATAAGTGCACGAATGTGAATACAAATTCAAATTTAAAGAAAGATTTATGGTTATCGATATGTATAAATATGATTCTAAATTAAATTAAATGTATATGTCTGGGTCTCATTATAACTAAAGTGATAGTTTGCTTTTGTGTGAGTAAGAAATATCATTGTTGATGTGACTTACATTGGCTCCTCTTCCATATTTTGCTTCTAATGTAGCTGAGTATCAAACTGAAAACAATTTGCCTCAACTGATGAATGCTTATTGCAGAACTGTGTAATTCCACTCATCTACGTTATTTGTAGTTTGAAGGTGTTTTTTAAATCAAACTAGTTGATTTATTCTTTTGTACTATTGTGTGTTGATCAAAATTATTAACTTATTATTTTATATTCTGTAAACCATCCTCAGAGTACACATGGAATGGCACTCTTATGTAGGTTTCAAAAGAATGTGGTAGACTATTTACTTACAATTTGGAGACAGTCTTCAAATGTACATTTTGAAATGATAGTGTGTCTGTAATGGATTCAAAATATACATTGGATTGACTCGTACATTACAAATCATGAAAAAAACACGTACACTCAACATTCAGCTATCGCGCATTTGGCTATCGTGTTTCACAGCTATTGCAGGAACTTCAAAATCTGTACATATAATCACAGCTATCTCACATCAGAAGAAGGGGAAAATATTGTAGAATTTTACATTCCCAGGTAGTTTTTCATCATGCACACGTCATATATTATTCTCCCTGATTGGTCAACGTCATCAGGTCAGCGAGCGCTGTGAATGGCCTTCATCCAACTCTTTATAACTGGTATATACCAGTCTGTGCATGTCTCCCATAGCCTTAAAACCTATGTTATGCCCTATTATGTTCTTTTATCTGCTTTTGTATTGTTTTGATACATGATATTAGTGCATTAATACATGATGTGCATACATGATTAAGTTGAAATTATTAAGCAAAAAGTGGCAAAAAAAAATAATAGAGTATTCCTTCGCTACATGATCGATCCCTTTTAGTACCCGCTTCTCTTTTTAGGATGACTTAAGCTCGCTTTTACAATCGTGCGAGTGATCTGTGGTATCCTCTAAGGTGCCTGCAAGTTTTAGTGCCTCCAATATCTAGACCAAAAGAGCCAGTTTCGATATATTATGGTTCTCTATACTATTCGGTTATGTTATTCGAACATACCCGATCATATAATGAGGGAATACTGTACACCTATGCCCCGTTTAACACACAAGTTACATTCCTGGAAAATCGTGTGCTAAGCAAAAATGCGTCAAACTAATCCATTTTTCTCATTGACTCTCATTATATAAATAGAGATAGGTTCTTCAGACCAAAAAATGACATCCCGACCATATCTTAAAACACAATTTCACTGTGGTCCCGTATAACGTCGCTATGGTACACCATCAAATTTGTAGTACGTCGCCTTGCAGATAAAAAAATTGAGGTTTGTAGAACGTTATGAAATCCGTGCAGTGACGCACGAGCACAACTCTGTCATAAGAAATATGTACAAGTACATGATATAAGTACATAAATATTGAAGTTGAATGATATTTTCCTAAAATCGAAAAGGACTTGGGCTTGAGGTGATGAAATGGTGGCTGGGAGATGTCAACAGAGTTACTGGGGTGAGGAGGGAGAATTATCGTCACTTGACGTCTAGTTCAGTTTCTATTGTTTTCCTGTTTAAGATTTTCTACACTTCTTAGGCTTAGGAGCACCAACACTACCACTAGCACCACGCTCACTAGACATAATGCAGACTTTTTGTTCAAAACAACACGAGAAGTGCAACACTGTAATCCAATGCTTCAGTTTTGGCAGTCTAAATGTAAACAAACCTGTTATGTACATACCTGGAACTTATTAGTTTGTTCTTTTATGGACTCTTAAAAAAAACAAGTTTATCTGTTGGTTGCAAATATGCAATTTTTCTATTTTTTTCCCTTTTCTATTCTTTTTCAAACAATTTTGTGCATAATTTTGAATCTTTCATATGTCAAACAAATGTATGATTTTTTTTTTTTTCCATAACTAAAATTTTGTTAAGCGAGACAGTACTAAATGGGGAAATAGGTGTACTCGAGTACGGCACCCAGGCACCAATTAGAATTAGGGTGCAGCTCACCTCATACACTAGATAAGCCATTTTGTTTAACACCGTTAGACGCAGCAGTGATTGTAGAATTCAGATATGTTTATGAAAACTGTGTAAAACAAAAAATAAAGAAAATGAGACATTGTCATGGCAACTACTGCCTCATATTGCTCTCAGTGCGAACACCCAAACTCTCCTTGCACTCTCGCACCCGCGGCCGCAGCCGTATTCCTATAAGTTCTTCAGTATGGATATCGTGTTTTTCGGCTATCATGCATTTGGGTGGCACCAATTAGACGCGATAGCTGAAGGTTGGATGTATAAGAAAATGAGCTCACAAACCACTTCTGAATACATTTATTAAATAGTGACGAATGAAGTTATTTTCATACATAAGGCCTTTCCCGAACACAAGTGTTGCCACTCAACATAAAGCAGATTGTGAAATTTTTAAGCAATTTGCACATTCTATGATTACAAAACACTATTACAGTAACATAATTGGACTTATTTTACAAAAGAATATAAATGGATAAATCAACAAGAAATATAACTTTGAAAAGCCCAAATGTGGAGTAAAGCTAGGATTTTACCATATTTCGAATGTGATATGCACAAATCACAAAGTTGTGCAAACAAACTCTTCACATTTTTTTGTAGGGCTGCATTGATGTGTATTCAGGGCGGTTTTTTGTGATGGAATTACTGGTATAAAATGTATCAAAAAATCACTGAAATATGTTTTAATGCATGTTTCTTATAAACATTATTCTCAATGCAATGCCGTAACATGTAATGTTTCTGTCCATTTCAGCCTCAAAGAAACAATGCTTCTCAATGTCACTTCAAGACCCCTTTTATTTACTGATGCTTATACATTCCAAAATATAAAGATGGGTTCTGTTTCTCAACCCATTCTAGTGAGACAAGTTGTTTTCTGGATCTGCTTTAGGAATTTGAAATTGTAACTTTAAAATCAACTAAGTTCATAACTCGCTGGGGATGCTTAAAGTATTAAAAGACATTCACTTGCCACTAAATTTTAGAGTCCTACATTTTTATTTATGTACCTATATGTCGATAATCATGTACTTTTTAAAGAGAAAGAAGCAATATCAGTACACATCATACCCAAAATATTTGGGTATGATGGTTTGTATATCTTAATTTGGTGGCAAAGTGTCAGTATTTCCTTTTTTATATGAAGTAATTATATATATATATATATATATATATATATATATATATATATAATATATATATATATATATATATATATATTCTTCCATAATCTACTTTGTGACTGGCTCACAGCAATGTTCATCATAGGGATTCAATATGAGTTGTAAGACCCATCAATATAGTAACACAGTACAGTTAAATCACGTTCCCACTAATAGTTATCTAGATTAAATTCTGATTGAATTTGGGGACTGACTTTTAGAGCTGAGGAATTTAGTACAGAGTCCTGGGTCGAAAGATTTGTGTGAAGGGAGCTTCTGTCTCTCCCTGGTCATAGGGGCTAGTGAGTGACCAGGATTTTAAGATATATAGCTTTATCATTTTTACCATTATTGTTCATAATAGCATCGATATCTTCATTCAGACGTTAGTACTTGTCATAAAGTACTTTCATCCGTTAATTTGTTGATTTATCTTCCCTTTACATAACCACTGTATGAGTTTCATAGTTTGAGTAATTATCGAAGGAAAAATGATTTTGTGGAAGTTTTTGATCAGCTCATCTACAAAAAAACATTTAGTTCTTGAAAATAGTATACATACCTCCATATTGTAATGATTTGCTGGCTTTCTGGTCTTTGATCAGGTTTACACTTCAAGGTGAGAGGCAGTCTGCTGGTCCAAGGTCATTGTACATCATAGGTTACTCACTCTATGTTTCATGGCTTCTGTAGAGCTGAGTATTATTAGAACAGTTTATATGCACTGTTTTTAATGGTGCATGGTTTAAAAGTGCAACTGTGCACTAAAACTTTTCTGGTTGTTTACCGTGTGCCAAATATTGTAACTTGTGCTGTTGTACTGCTGTGCTTATGTGTGTCGTGCTCTTTACAAGTAAACTGCAAATTACAACTAGTGTTCCACCTGAACGTAAGGGAAACACCTTTACTTTTTAAAAGCTTCTCATCTTTCTTTTAATTTGCTCCTACTGACTATAAGCTTTCCTTGGCACATCTATGAAAAGTAACTTGCTTGTCTTATCTAGCCATTCTGCTCATTAAAATGTTTGAATGTTTTGCTTGGGGAAAAGCAATTAAACTACTTGTACACTAGATCTCATTAATGGACAGATTACTGTTTGATCTCCAGTTGTGATTTGCTGGACTTAGGTGTACTTTGGTGTCATGCAGTACTATTACATATATTGTATATGACTTTTAGGGAAATCATCGGTGAAGGACATCGACCAATGAATTTAATGTAGTGTTCTCAGTTGTGGTGTGGAGTAACTGCTGTGTTTTCTGTATAAACGATGACTAAGCAATGGTTGCCGTAATCTGGCTGCCACCAGCTCAGCATTGTTAACTCATTTCAAGTAATATCAAATAATGGTGTCTCCCTTCAGTTACAATGATGCCTTGGGTTTTGTTGTGTTGTATAAGTATTTCTCCACAATTCTTTGTGTTCTTATCTGTATATCCTTTAGATTGATTTTTTTTTTTTTTCCAAGACATTACACAAATAAGTTCAAGTAGAAGAAATTTAGATTTTTCATTTTTATAAATGCAAAGAAACATTGCCTAAATTACTGTATGTACTCACTTCAGTACGAAAGAGTGGATAATTGTGGCATCTCACTAGTCTTTCTTTTGTCTATAAGTTTTCATCTTTTCTTATTACTCATAACGCAGGCAGACACTATCTTTCCTCATTTAGAGTGCACTTCTGAAAACTGACCGGAGGAATTACTGCAAACTTAACTTTCAGATATATGATTTTTCAGTACATACGTTTATGTGCATACAATTATATACAAGAGAAAGAATGTCTACAGTGCGAGTGTGGTGTAGAGCTAAATCTCCCAAGGATAGTCAAATCACAATACTCTATTGTATAAAGAAAAATACTTAGTTTTACAGGCACAAGTTAGGTAAACTTTATATATAATTTGATGAGTTTTCATTGCCTTCAAACTATCACTACAGATTATCTTCATAATACGTATTACAAAAATATGGTGTAGCATGCGAGTGGTTATCAGTATTAGTGTGTCTTCTCTGATTAGTTTGCTTTTACTTGCATGACTTGTGCACTATTGCTGAATCTTGCTGATGGAAATGTTGGTTCCTTTGCACTAAAATAGAACTAGGAAGCTCTCATTGTATATAAAATTATCACCAGCCTGGAGAATATAAGTAGTTAGGTATTTTCAGAAACTATGTCAATGATAAAGCAACATTTTCTGAAAGTATAATCAAACTTTGGTAGTGGGAGGAGCAATGAGACTACCTAAACCTTTGGGTTGAGGGTCTTGTTGGGATGGAAACTTCTTGTCCCAGTACCAGAAATTACGTAGCAGGGATAAAATAAGACAAAAATAACTACTATTCTATAAAATTGTGTAGATATATATTCTACATTTATTTCACCTCTGGTTTCCTTCCCCTAGAATCAATCACTTGTTTGTGTCATTTCTTGTGTTGTATCTGTACCCTCGTGACATGCAACTGAAGTCATATTCAGTGAATGTTTTAATGCTTTCTGCTCTGTAAAGATTCCCTGTTTATTGTTCTCAAATAAAAATAATACACTTTATTAATGATTTTATGTTATTTACCATAACAATATAGTGCCTGATTTCATGATAACTTTGATAAAGCTAATCATATGATTTTTTTAACCTATATTACGTATATGTAATGAATCTGCATCACTTCTAAAAAAGATCAAAACTTGTATTCTTGACACCAAAAAATAGTTGAAGATAAGCTAAGTGAGCATAAGAAATGGGCCTACACATACTGGGCCATGAATTTTTGGGAAAACATTTCTTGTTGGTGGATTTCCATTTTTTTTTTCCAATGCAATTTTTAGGTTTATTTAATCGATTTCTTAATTTGTACCATGAGTTGGTTTAGAGCTTGAACTTTTGTCATTTATTCTACTCAATACAAATAAACTAAATCCCTATCTTCTAATACTCAAATCCAGGCTTTAGGATCAACTAAACTAAGCCAATAAGTCTTTTAAATCTCTTTCTAACTAGACATCATTCATAATTCTCATCGCACTTTTTGCTTGAATGACCCTTTTTTACCTAGTTGCCCCAAATAATAAAAGGTCCATCATGATTCCATTATTTTATGGTTTATTTATTTATTTTCATCATTATTATTTATTTTTCAGCTAATTGTTCTGTGTTAGGGCCACCCCACATGTTTGGGAGAAGGCCATATGTGTGAAGGAAAAAATAATTAGAATTAATTATCATAATTCATAAACTATCTCTTACTGCTAATTCAGTAAATAATCTTATATTTATAAAGATTATCTTTACTGCCATCTTATCAGCATTAATAGGTGATACAGGAGGACTAAATATTGTTAAAAAAATTTAAATTCTGGATTTTCTTCCCGAGGTGCAATAAGTTGCTAATGTCACTTAGACAAAGCTACCCTCGGTTCTTGGTAATCAAAACTTACGACTTGGAATTCCACTTCCAAGTGGTAGCCTATCCTATCCACACCTTCACATAGGCACACCATTTGTGCACCTTAATGTAGACAAAACCAAAGGGAAAAGCACTGTGAACATTTGCAGTTTAGTCTGTTTTATTCTTGATGTCCCATGCACCCACACCTTCCTGGATACACTGCAGGGGCGTGCACAGGGGGGAAGGGGGGGCTTGGGGTGCTTCAGCCCATGCACTTTTCACTAAAAGTGCCCTTTTCGTTGAGAATAGGCTTCTATCATATAAACATTCTATTGAAAATATTTCAAATTCAATACTTTTATCATTTTCTGGAAGGAGTAGCGCACTGCCTGTGTGTGTGTGTACTGTGTCGCCAGGCACCTCCCTTGAGTTATCTTTTGTAATGAATTGTATTCGTAAAATAGGCCTACCACCAGTGCAGACCTCTGAGTGGTTAGAAGAAAAAAAAGACTATTGCTGGAAAAAGAAATGAGTGACTGAATAATGAGACTGTGCAAATTGTTAGTTTTAACCCTAACGAACAAACTGACATGAGAAAGAAAAAAGGTTGTTGACAATTCTGTAATATGAATTGTCAAGTGGATGTATTGGGATTGAGGATTACATTAATGACAGCAGATTGATAAATAAGTTATATGACTATTGCAGATGATACTAATATGAAGAAGGTGGAATAGGAGGAAGATTGAACATTGCTATAGGAAGTTATGGATAAGATACATGAATGGAGTTGATGTTGAAAACGGAATTTAATGCAAAAAAAGTGCAAAATACTAGAATTCAGAAAGTGTACAAAGACGATATGATGTAGCTACAAATTGGGAAATGAGACTATTACCAAAGTGAGTAAAGAGAAGAACTTTGGAGTGTCAATTCAAGATGACTTATCACTAAAGACACACCTTGATAGGATAGTTGGTGGCACGTATAAACTCTTAATATCAAAACAGGCTATTAATACAGAGCCCATTATATTAATAGGTATTACAGGGAGGTCCCGTTATACGAGCATTCGGTATACGAGAATCCGATGATATGAGATGTGTAAATTAGGGTCTATTTTCAATACAGTAAAAGCCTTATAACTCGGCACGATAGGGGCTCTGGCCCTTGCCGAGTTATTCAATGTGCCGAGTTATGCAATGTCCTCCTCTGATATGGGTTAAAAAAAAAAAAAAAAAAAAATACAGTACTGTAAAAGCATAAAAACTACACTTACCAGTGAACGGGTAGAATGTGCTGGATTTGATATCAAACTCAGCACAAATAGCACGCATGGACGCACCTGCATCCATCCTTGCCAGCACTTTCACCTGTTCCTGCAGGCTCAGGCTCTTCAATTTCATTCCCTTCCTGCCTGCTGGAGACACCCTTGCGTGATGGAGCTGACATCTTGATATACAGTACTGTATGATGTAATCATAAAACACGTAAAATAGGTGGCAAATTAAAGCAAAGGTCGGGTACCAGAGCGTAGGCTACACCGTATTTTTGTCGTCCAAGCACCGTCTTGGATTACGAATCCCAATCCAATAACAATTGCTGAAATGTGTGTTATACTACTTTGTGATATTGTTTGCAATGTTTTGCATTGATTATTATTTCGGCTCCTACCAAGCTTCTTGTGTTTTTGAAGCAGAAACCAATCCTTTTTCAATTTCGACAAAAAACGGAATTCGTATCCAAGACGGAACACCCACATGCCCTGTCCATTAACTCTACCTTCGACTGTGAGTGCATGGGAGGACACAGGGGGGCGGCATGAGCCTCTAATCACAGGCGTCACTATAACAATCCTGCCTGCGCCACCACGGGCAAGGGCCAACCATCACAGCCCTCGCCATGCCGAGTTATATCAAATTCCGAGTTATACAGTGCTGAGTTATAAGGGTTTTACTGTATACGAGATCGAAAATCCAATGATACGACATTCAAACTGGGGTGAGTAAAATTATCAAGTTAAAAATGCACGCCCTACCACTCCAGGGCTGGACAAAGGGGGATTTGGTTGACCCCAGTGAGGTCACCCCTAGCAAGCCATTACCTGAAGGGTAATTAAGCATATGGCGCGGCCTGACATTTAGGGGTAAGTAGCAGGTGTGTGGCCCCAACCTTGGGACCGCAGTCAGGTCACCCCTAGCAAGGCGTGACCTGAAGGGTAATTAAGCATATGGTGCGGCCTGACCTTTAGGGGTAATTAGCAGGTGTGCGGCCCCAACCTTGGGACCGCTACACTACCTTCTCTTGTATCATGCAGCGTCCCCTACATTACGTCTTTTTTGCTTGTTATGCATGTTTTATGTTTAATTAATGTGCAGTTATGTTATTTTGTGTGCTATTTTCTCTTTCAGAATGCTTTTTCTACAGAATAGGTAGTACAGTGTGGGTAATATAGATGCTTCGTACCACAAAAGATGCCGGGCTAACTACACAAGCCAAACAAATCTGCAATATGCAGCAGCAGACCCACTGTCATCTTGTAGTAGCTCCATATCCAGGTCAGATGAACCAAGAAGGCTGAGCCGACAGGACACTTCCAGTTTCAATATCAGAGAACACTGCTTCATATGTGGCTCAGCTGAGAAACGCCTAGCTGATAAACGCAGAGAAAAATTAACATCAGTGTGCACTGACACAGGTCAGTCCACCCGTACCAAAGTCATTGAAGCAGCCGAGAAAAGGAAAGATGAAGTAGTGCGTCTTCGGATGCTGTCTTATCCAGATTTGTTTGCCTTTGATGGAAAGTACCACTGCTCATGCTACTCACACTACATTTCAGACAGAAACATTCAAGCAGCATCTGCCAAGGGTGAGACCATTGAGTCAACAGGTTTTGACAAGGCATTCATGGTTCTTGCTAAGGAAATGCAGCAAGAGCTTTCTAGTGCAAAACGAGTCACAACACTGGCAAACACGCGATCAAGATTCATCAGTCTTCTCGAAGAACATGGGGCTCCAAATGAAGATGCACAGAGCTACTCATCATAGAAGCTGAAACAACGGTTCCAGAAGCACTTTCATAGCAAGCTCTCTTTCCTACACCGTCCAGGTCTATCAGATTTGATATGCTCAAGCAAACTCACTGTTCATGATGCCCTCAATAAAGCAGCCCAGCTGCAGGCTGAAGTGTTACAGCGAGATGAAGACCCGGAAGCAGCAGAGTCTTGTAGATTAGACATGGATACGATGGATGAGATGTTGATCTTGCACAGAGCATCTGGAATACTGAGGAAAGCCATGACCGACATAGAGGTATCCCCTAATTCTTATGTATCTACAGCAGGGTTTGAAATTGAGCACTGCAGAAAGTTTGTGCCCAATGTCCTGTATGACTTCATCCATTGGACAACGAATGATGATGCATATGAAACTGTAAGGACAAGCACTGGTGAAGGACCTTCAGCTGCAGAGGCAGACCTGCGTGTTGTAGCTGTATGTCACAATATAATGGCTCAGAGCCAGAATATCCACACAACATTGACCCTTGGACTTGCACTGCAAGTGCATCATGATGTCGGTAGCAGGAAGCTGATTGATGTGCTGCATAGTCTGTACCCTATGATGAAGTGTGACAGTTTCTCACCTCTGTGGCAGAGGACCAGCTGGTACAGTCAGAAGGTGTTTACATACCACGTGGACTGCAGAAGGTCACAGATGAGTCATTCATTGATGCAGCCATAGACAACTTTGACCAGAATGAAGATAACACTTGATGGAAAGTGCACGACACATGCACTGGCCATGGTGGTATATCAAAGATCCTCAGTACCTGAAGCAGAAGCCCGCATTCCTCGCACACAAAACAAATCACTAGATGTTACTGAATGTGAAGAGGAACATCTTTGCTACTACAACAAACCACATAAGAGGCCAGAACCTGCACCAGTTTCAAGTGCTGGAATCCTAACTGCTGATACTCAGAGCGATTCCCACCAAACTGCCTGTAGGAAAGATCTGATCTGGGAACTGGCACGGCAGGTTAACAAAGGTACAGCAACCATCCCTGCCTGGAGCGGCTTCAACTCTATGCTTGCTGCTGAAACTGTACCAGTTGCAAACATTAGATACTTGCCCTTCATCCACGCACCACCAACTGACTTGACAACTATATACACAGCATTACAGAAGCTGGTGGCCTTGGCAGAGAAACTCGGACAATCCCATATCCTTGTAACTGCAAACCTAGGGATTTACTCAAAAGCACAGGAAATACTGTGGAGTAAACCAGAAACTTTGTCTGGAAAGGTCACCATGCAGCTTGGGGGTATGCATCTCCTCATGGCATTCATTGCCAGTATCGGCAAGCTCTTTGGTGATGGTGGGCTGATGGAGCTGCTCACTGCTACTGGTGTGTATGCCACTATGCCAGTGCCACTGCTCGTCAAATGCTTCAAGGCAAACAGGCAGCCAGGGCTGTCCGAGGGATAAAGCTGGTCTTAGAAGCAATGTCTCAAATGTACCTATCTTCAGCAGAGGCCTGAGTCAAAAACAATGGAGTGCAATAAGAACATAAGAACATAAGAAAATAAGGAAGCTACAAGAGGCCGCGAGGCCTACACGTGGTAGTTCCTGTCACCTAACACTACCTACATCCACCTTTCATCCCCATCCATGAACCTATCCAGCCCCTCTTTAAAGCTCCCTAATGACTCCGCACTAACTACCTGTCTACTGAGACCATTCCATTCATTCACCACCCTATTTGTGAACCAGTTTTTCCCTATTTCCTTTCTAAATCTACGCTTTTCCAGCTTGAATCCGTTACTTCTTGTTCTACCCTGGTTAAAAGCGGTAAGAACTTTTCCTACCTCTCCTTTATTAAATCCCTTTATCCACTTAAAAACTTCTATCAGATTGTCCCTTACTCTGCGTCTCTCGAGTGAGTGTAATTTTAATAACTTCAATCTCTTCTCATAACTAAAGTTATGCATCCCTTGTATCATTTTGGTCATACTTCTCTGCACTGCTTCTAACAAGGCTATATCCATCCTGTAATATGGAGACCAAAACTGAACCACATAGTCTAGGTGAGGCCTGACTAGAGCCAGATAAAGCTTTATAATAACTTCCGCACTTCTACTTTGAACACTTCTGGTAATGAATCCTAATACTCTATTAGCTCTATTTCTGGCCTCAATACATTGTTTCCTAGGTCGTAGGTCTGGGCTCACCCTCACTCCAAGATCTTTTTCACCTTCTGATCTTTTCAGCGATACATTGCTTATGGTGTATCTATTACCAGGGTTTTTTCTACCAACATTCATAACGCTGCATTTATCAATATTAAATTCCATCTGCCATCTGACTGCCCACTCGTTAAGTTTATCTAAGTCTCCCTGCAATATGTTTACATCAGACTGTGATCCAATAATCCTACCTACCTTAGTATCATCAGCAAACTTGCTGATATCACTGCTAATCCCACTATCCAAGTCGTTGATGTAAATCAAAAATAGTAATGGACCCAAAACAGACCCTTGTGGAATTCCACTTGTCACCAGTCCCCATTCAGATCTAGAACCATTAATTGTAACCCTTTGTTGCCTATTACTTAGCCAAGCTCTGATCCAATGAAGAACCTCCCCATCTATTCCATGAGCCCTAACTTTATTTAAGAGTCGCTCGTGTGGTACTTTGTCAAATGCCTTACTAAAGTCCAGATATATTATATCATATCATAATCCTTTTCATTATCTGCCGTCTCATAAACTTTCCTATAAAAACTCAATAAATTGGTGAGACATGACCTACCCTTTGTGAATCCATGTTGTGAATCATTGATCAAACTATGTTTATCTAAGTGCTCTCTAATGTTTTTTGCAATAATAGATTCCAATAATTTAAAGAAATAATCATTTAGACTCTTACACATATCCTCATCCGTATTTAAGACCTCACCCTGTCCTGACCTTAACGGCCCAACTAATTCCCTTGTCTTTGTTTTATATACCTGACTAGCCGCAAAGCCGCCCTCCGGGCGGACTTTTTGGCTAGCTCCTGAGGAGGGCTATTGGTGGGCCTTTGGCCCACCACCTGTGTTTGGTGGGCCTTCGGCCCACCAAACATGGACTCTCCAGATAGCCCCTTCTAACTTTCCTGAAATCATGGATGTAGAAATGTATGTATTCCCCCCACCCATTCACTCACCCATTACCCATCACCCCCCACCCATTCACTCACCCATTACCCATAACCCCCCACCCATTCACTCACCCATTACCCATCACCCCCCACCCATTCACTCACCCATTACCCATCACCCCCCACCCATTCACTCACCCATTACCCATCACCACACACCCATTCACTCACCCATTACCCATCACCCTGCACCCATTCACTCACCCATTACCCATCACCTCCCACCCATTCACTCAACCATTACCCATCACCACACACCCATTCACTCACCCATTACCCATCACCCCCCACCTATTCCCTCACCCATCACCCATCACCCCCCACCCATTCACTCACCCATCACCCCACACCCATTACCCATCACCCCACCCATTCACTCACCCATTACCCATCACCCTACATCAAGGCTTCCTCAATTCTCGCAACCCACTTTTGTTTTCACAATTCTCGCTAATAGGCTGCTAAAAAAAAGAAGAAAAAAGTGATCGGATCATCTCATAAGTAGGCTTATGACCTTCCCCTGGTCAACCTGATTCCAAAAATGTGCCATATGAGGTGTTTGCGCCACGGGGGGCGGAACCTATACCACACACACACACAGACAGACAGACAGACACACTTTCGCTTATATTATTATAGATAGAACCCCTTTGGGTCCCTTTTCGCCTGTTCTGCTACTTTAATCTCCTAATTGTTCTTAGCAACTCGAGTTAATTTCTTCACTGTCCTCGCCATCACGTTATACTGTTCTTTGTTTACCAATCCTGCCTTGAACCTTAAATAAATGTTTCTTTTTACTCCAATGTTGTGTTTTAAATTGGTGGTCATCCATTTTGGATCACTCTTTCTGGACATTATTTCCCTATAAGGAATATTTATTTTCTGTCCGTCAATTATATTCCTTACAAATGAGGTATAATCCTCCTCAGTCCCTACCTCACTTCCATTTCTAACCTCTCTAATTACCTCCTCATCCCCGACCTCACTTCCCTGTCTAACCGCTCTAATTACCTCCAGGTGCCTTCCTAATCCTTCATAATTGGCCTTTCCAGCTGTCATCGCCCTGTCCTTACCCTGGGAAAATTTCTTCCCCTCCATCCCACACCTCTTATTAATAACCTCCAGGTGTCTTCTTAATCCTGCATAATTGGCCTTTCTGAAATTAGGTATTCTATGTTTATTGCCCCTTAATTTTCCAACTTCCCATTTTAAGCTAAATCTGATCTCATAATGGTCGCTATTATCTAACTTCCCACCGACCTCCACATCTGTAACTAAATCGTCTCTATTTGTCAGCAATAGATCTAGAATATTATCTCCTCTAGTAGGCTCCTTGATTGCCTGACTTAGAAAGTTATCCTGAATTATATTTAACAATTCATCTGAGTCGCTGTCACCTATGATTAAATCCCTGTCTATGTTCCTAAGATTAAAATCTCCCACCACGCATAGTCGATTATATCTGCAAACCTTGTTTATTTCTTCCCATATAGGAGCTGAATCCTCTTTACATAAGTTTGGAGGCCTATACACTACACCCAAAACCATTTTCTCAGTTCCCTCCGTAACCTCTACCCATATAGACTATGCTGTCATCTGTTTTTATAACATTATTAACACAACACTGCAATGCATCTCTTGCATAAAGCGCAACTCCTCCACCTCGCCTGCCAACTCTGTCCTTGTGAAATAACTTATACCCAGCTATCTCGACTTCTGGATCAAATACCTTTCCTGACATATCCAACCATGTTTCTGTTAATGCTATTATATCAAAATCCTCTACACTATTTATTCCTCTCAGGAAATCTATCTTGTTTAAAATACTCCTACAGTTTGTATAGTAGACCTTCAAGCAACTCCTCTTATTTTTGTCCATTTTCCCTTTATCTTTAACTAAACCCCTCCTCTCTCTCTTCTTACGAATCACTTTAGTTCCCTGCCTTCTGAAACTCCTCCTAGTGTCGCAAGTTTCCCTTACCCCGACCCCAGTGTCTACTCCCAGGTTCTCTATCTTAAAAAAAAAGAAGCCCGCAGTGCACCTACCTCCCTTTCAAGGGATTCAGACAAGATCTGAACTCCTTTCCTCAAAAAGTGCACCCCGTCCCTGCGGTAGAGGTGGTTATGCCCGAAAAAGAGGTCCCAGCTGTCTACAAAGGCCCAACCATTGTCTTTGCAATGAAGTGCCAGCCGGCAATTCAAGGCAATAGCCCTGGAGTACCACAAGTCGTCAACAAAGCATCTTGGAAGGACACCACACACCACAGGGAACCCACCCCTGTCCCTAACTTTACCTACAGCTTCCTTGAACCGCCGTAGCAATTCCTCACTTCCTTCTTACACACTCAACATCATTTCCCCCAGCACTCAGGCAGACGATGGGCTTTTTCCCTTGATCCGCCATGCACTCTACTATCTTATCACTAACACAGCCTATCCCCTTCCCTGGGTAACTCACCGACTTCATGCGCATCCCTTCCCTGTCACAGAACCTGCTGTCGAGATGTCTAACCTGACTGTCACCAACAACCAAGATTTTACCTTCGGGTGATAATGTATCGTCCACCGTCCTTACCTCCGTATCTTCCTCTTGCAGCCCCGAGAGTACCTGAAATGCGTTCGTGCACACAACATGGTCATTGTCATGGTCAATGGATGGATGATGACAGAGAGAGAGGCTTAAAAGACCTGTATCACTCCTTCAGGGCAAAAGACACTCATTCGTCAAGAATCATTGCGGAACACATATGTGTCCCATGTGGCAGGTATCCTACACAGGTTCCAGGGTGTGGGCAGGTTTCAGTCAGCAACTTTCACTTTCTGGGACACCTTCATAGATGCAGCACATATGATGCTCAAGACTGTTGAGGGCAGAGCGAGAAGCCAACTTTGATCTTCACCTGAATGCTGTGTGTGAGACAGTACCATATTTCATTGTTGGAGGCAGGAACAACTATGCCAAATACACACCAGTATATGTTGCTGAGATGAAAGAACTCAAAGTGGATCACCCAGCAGCTTACAAACACCTAGAAAAAGGAGGCTTTGTGGTGCGCAGATCATCCAAGCAGCAATTCAACAGTGTCTCAACAGACCAGGCATTGGAACAGACAGTCAACCGAGAAGCTAAGACTCAAGGAGGAATTATTGGCTTTACCTTGAACAAACACAAAGCAGCACTCCTGAGGTGGCTTCTTACTAGCCACATCAAAGGTTCATACTCTGAAGCAATGAAAGAGATGTGCACAGTTGCGAAAAGAGCAGAGGGTCACCAAGAGCTAGGTGCAGCCAGACTTGCTAGGGATGTGGCTGATGTTGAGAAGATGTGCAATGCAATTGCAACCGAGTATCATAATCCATTTGATCTTGATACTGTTCCAAGTTCCTTGGTCAACATTATCACTGGTCAGATAGCTTCAAAGAGTGTAGAAAAATCTCTAACAACACTGCAAGATATTGGCAGGCGGAAGATGACAACTTTTGCGGAGCAGCGACTTGTGAAAAGTAACGAACGCAGGAGCTTCTGGGATGCCCAAACGAGGGTGCAAACAGCTACATTTACTGACATGCAGAAAACACTACCGTCAGATAAGCAGAAGAAGCTGGTGTGCTCCTCAGAGGTTCTCTTCCGGCGTTTGCTGTCAGTTTCCCGAACACGCGACATCGACCTCAAGACCGTGCTGCGATATGAGCTTACTGCAGTGCCACCCGCATTGTTCAATGATGATGGATCGATGCGAAAGACAACCAAGGCTTAACTGTCAAAGAAACTTGAAGCTGTGTGTGATAAGGCTTACAGCTTACCACCATCCAGGGAAGTCATGAGAACAGCTTATGTCATTGATGGAATGGCAATGCTCCAATCTATGATTGAGTCTTTCTTAAAGACATTTGATGATCTTTGTGAGCAAATCCTGAAAAGGATTTTGCGACTGCTGGAAAATGCAGATCTCAACACAGATGTCATAACTATAGTGTTCGGCAGATATGACAAAGAGAAGTCAATCAAGCAAATGGAGCGAGAGCGGCGTGGTGCTAGTCAGATTAACCCAAGTCAGCGGTCCACGTGAAGTGCCAAACTACCGACTCTTCTTGAAAGGGACTGCAAACAAGGCTGCGTGTGTGTGTGTAGATTCGTCACCCTTTTTCCGGGTGACATGGGCCCTTTGCCTGATGGCGGCCCATAATTTTTTTTTTTTTTTTTTTTTTTTTTTTTTATAAAAAATATATAATTATTTTTTTCTTATAGAAAATAAATAATATTTTTAAAAAATAAAAAAAAATAAAAAACAGCCCACAATGTGGGCCAATAAAAATTATTTAAGACTCATTGAGTTGCTCCCCTCCACGGAAATCTTTAGTAAAAGGCGAAAGATTTATGAGTTTTGAAGGGAAACCAGATGACCAGCATGCTGCATTTGTGAGTGAGACTGGCTGCAAAGGCACCTGCACGATTGAGAGATTGAGATGATCAGTCGATTGTTCTAGCAGGAGGCCTCACCAATGGGGAGATCGTTAAGCTTGTGAAGAAAACAGGTGTCACCCTGCTCCCTCAATTATTCTCCACGCAAGAGGAAGCAGACACCAGAATGGTCTTGCATGCTGTATGTCTCTCACAAACACACTCGAGAATTGTTATCCGTTGTGATGACACAGATGTGCTGGTCATTCTGTTGTACTTCTACAGCAAAGGAAGCCTAACCACTCAGGTCTACATGCATGCTGGTCATTCTGGAAGAATCGCTGCTAATGAACGTTACATTCCTGTCCATGCAATTGTAGGAAAGTTGGGTGACAAAACATATGTTCCACCTTGCCATCTATGCATGCACTTACAGGTTGTGACAGCACCTGTGCACTGTTCAGGATTGGGAAACGAACAGCATTTACCAAGCTGTCGCAAAACATTGCACAGCTTGGTCAGTTTTCCCAGTTCGGCTTGTCCTTGTCGGCCAGTGCCTGCCAGCAGCTAGCTCGCTAGTTTGTGTTGTCACTATATGGACGGAAGGGAAATGAGTGCAGTGATCTAGATGAACTGAGGTATACCTTTGCATCAACAACAGACAAGGAACCAAGTACGCTACCACCAACTGAAGATGCGCTCAAACAGCATGTCCTGCGGGCAATGCTGCAAACAAGGGTGTGGTGCCAAAGTGACGTTCCGAAGCCAAACATCCCTGACCCCGTTGGACATGGTTGGCAGCTGGATGAGAATGGGTGTCTGAAACCAACCATGCGTGAACAAGAATGCGCTCCTATAGAGGTTAGAGACGTTACCTATCTCTTCTGCAGTGACCGGAGTTGTACAACATCCAGGAATTGCCCTTGTCTTCTTGCGGGTCTGGCGTGCATTGAGCAGTGTTCCTGCACCAATTGCTCAAACAAACCAGCTGAACAGAGCTGTGAATGTGAAGACTCTGATACAGAGTTGCAAATATAGTTCTGAGATTGTGAAGAAATTACTTTGGCAGCACACAATGTAGTGTACTTCTATAGGATCAAACATATACCGTAAATACTGTAAATTTGTGTTAATGTTTTACTACAATTTCAATACTTGTAAGGTAGGAATGTCTTGCAGCTTACTAAAACTGAAAGAAATTATGCTTATCTGTCTACTGAATGTACAAAGAACATTAACTTTTCTTTATAAAGTTTAAACATGTCACAAATGGGAAATTTTGGCCTTAAGTACATTTTGAAACAAATTTCCCGCCTGAAAAACACTTGTCATTTGTATGTTTGTTTGATATAGTGCATTTAGTTTCAATTATCTGTATTTCTATTCATACTGTGACCTTTTGTGGTCAATTATGTGCGGATTTATTTTCATTTTATTTTGGCACAATAAAGGTTATCAAGTACTACTCGTTTCGGATACAGTCGCTAGTAGTAATTGTGTACGGTAAGCTGATATAAGTGCATGTAGGATAGCCTTGCCACCAAAATGAATCACCACAACCATCCATTTACAACTTCTTATACAATGTCCTTTAGAAAAAATGTACTACTTTCATTTTGTTCTACCTGAGGGAGGGGTATCTCCTTAAATAAGGCCTTTTTTCCAGAATCGCCGCTAGCCTAATAAGAAAATATATTAATGAGGAAGAAAGAGTCAGATTAAGTGTATTGTCTAAAGAAGCCAAAGGAAAAATTGAGATGAGAACGGAAGTGGAAAAGCTGAAATTCTATAGGAGAGTTTTGGACCTAAAAGTGAAAAAGTGGTACGTACGTATTTGAAAGAGAATGAGTAAGGGACGACAGCTTAAAGGAAAAAGAAAATGGATGGCTGGTGTCATACACAAACAAACATAAATGGGCTAGTGTCAACATTATCAGAAGTAAATGATTACCTGAGTCAAGAAGCCAGACATGCTGGGTTTAGTAGAAACAAAGCTGAGTGATGCTGAGGATGTGCCATAAATGGGGGAGGGTCAATATAATGTATGGAAGAGAAAACAGAAATCAGAAAAAGGGAGGTGGTGTAATGTTAATAGTAAGGAAGGATGTGATAGTAAGGAATGTGGGAAATTAAGAAGGTATGGCAGAAGATATGACTGAGACTGACTGTATTCTGGGACTGAGTGTGCTGTGAAGTGTGGGGCAGGTGTATCCAGCTTCTTCCCTGTGAATACAGGAGTGAGGCAAGGGTGCGTTCTTGCCCCATCACTTTTCAACGCTTGCATGGACTGGGTATTGGACAAGGTTGTAGATCAAAGTGATTGTGGAGCATCCGTCGGCAACACCAAGATCACTGATCTTGTTTTTGCCGATGATGCAGTAATCTTTGCTGAGTCGCTGAAGATCCTGGTGATGGCTCTTGAGGCGCTGCACGAGGAGGCATAGCCTTTGGGACTTGAGGTCTCCTGGCTCAAGACCAAGGTCCAGGTGTTTGGAGACTTACTAGATGAAGCAGTACAGTCTGTTCATGCGTGTGACGAGGACATTGAGATCTTGGAAAGTTTTACATACCTTGGTAGCGCAGTCCATAATGACGGCGGGTCACGTCAAGAAGTCTTACGGCAGATTGGCATAGCCCACGGTGTTATGGACTCGCTCAGCGGGAGTATTTGGCATTGTCGGTACCTGTGCAGGACAAAGATCCGGATCTTCAAGTCGATGTGATCCCTGTCTTACTCTATGGTTGTGAGACATGGACACTAAATAGTGACTTGAAGAGACGAATCAATGCCTTTGGTAATAAGTGTCTTCGCAGAATCATGGGGTATCGCTGGGATGGTTACGTGTCAAATCAGCGATTGCACCGTGAGACTGAATCGAGGCCTATTACCTGCATAGTCCGTCAGCGCCAACTTCGGCTATATGGGCATGTGACACGCTACCCTGAAACCGATCCTTCCCATCGGGTTGTATCTGTAAGAGACAATCCGGCGTGGAGGAGGCCAAGGGGGTGCCCACAAGGCTCGTGGCTGGGGCAAGTTGATGTTTCTTGTCGAGAGCTGCTTGGTATGGGAAAGGAGCCTGCATGGGAACTCGCGCGTGGTGACCCCCGGGAGTGGCGTCGTAGGGTGGGCGAGGTGACGCGCCCCCCGGCGTATGCCCCCAATGATTGATTGATTGATGGCAGAAGTGTTGAAAGTAGAGATGGAGATGAAAAAAGGCAGAAAAAGAGACTTTGTAGTAGAATACGTTCCACCTAAGACCAATGCATGGGGTTGAGAATAGTATGGAGACAGGTTGAGAGAGACAAACAAAAATGTTTGAAGATTATAATACAAAACAGCGACAACATAATTATGATGAGATTTTAACTGCAAAGAAGTTTGCTGGAAAGAATGGTATACTGAAGCATGAGAAGAATCATGGGGTGGTATATTGTTGGATTTGGTGATGAATAACATTATGATAGTGGATTAAAGAGAATACAAGATTTAGAGGGAGTGAAGGACCATCAAGACTAGATCTACTTTTGACAAAAGAACTAGAAGTAGTGAGAAAAGAAGATTATCAGTGTTCACTAGGAAAGAGTGGAGTACTCAATAAGTACCATGTACCTTATTGAGTTCGAAGAAAATGATAGCAAAAAGGAGGGGAGAAGAGCTCAAGAAAGGAAGATACAATTATGGAAAAGCAGATTTTGACAGTTTAAAAAATATATTTTGCAGACAGACTGGAGTAGTTTCCATGCAACAAAGAGGGTCGATTGTGTCTTCCTGGACTTGAAAATCACTTTTGACAAGGTACCGCACAAAAGACCGTTATGGAAAATTGAACACAAAGGTGGTGTGAAAGGTGCTCTGCAGACATGGATAAAAGATTACTTGAAGGATAGGGAGATGAGAGCAGTCATAAAGAATCAACAATCAAAGTGGTGTAGAGCAGCGTTGCCAGGTGAATTTGCCCAAAATATCATACTAAACCAGTCAAAATGATCATACTTGCATCTGTATTATTGTACATCCTTTCATAAAAAGGCTGAATAATATAAGCAAAAATCTTTTTATGACAGATTTTGAATGGCACTGAAACAAGATCAAATAGACTGATCAAAATTTAATTGAGACAGACTACAGTAATAGCTAACAGTCTTAAATGGGGGCAAGGCACCACAATGGTGATCATAGTGAAATAAACATATTCATAGTGAAATAAACACTCAGTGAAATAAACATATTCATAGTGAAATAAACATATTCATAGTGAAATAAACACTCATAGTGAAATAAACATATTCATAGTGAAATAAACATATTCATAGTGAAATAAACACTCATAGTGAAATAAACACTCATAGTGAAATAAACATATTTATAGTGAAATAAACATATTCATAGTGAAATAAACACTCATAGTGAAATAAACATATTCATAGTGAAATAAACATATTCATAGTGAAATAAACATATTCATAGTGAAATAAACACTCATAGTGAAATAAACACTCATAGTGAAATAAACATATTTATAGTGAAATAAACATATTCATAGTGAAATAAACACTCATAGTGAAATAAACATATTCATAGTGAAATAAACACTCATAGTGAAATAAACACTCATAGTGAAATAAACATATTCATAGTGAAATAAACATATTCATAGTGAAATAAACATCATAGTGAAATAAACATATTCATAGTGAAATAAACAATCTAGTGAAATAAACACTCATAGTGAAATAAACACTCATAGTGAAATAAACTATCATAGTGAAATAAGCATATTCATAGTGAAATAAACACTCATAGTGAAATAAACATATTCATAGTGAAATAAGCATATTCATAGTGAAATAAACACTCATAGTGAAATAAACACTCATAGTGAAATAAACACTCATAGTGAAATAAACACTCATAGTGAAATAAACACTCATAGTGAAATAAACATATTCATAGTGAAATAAGCATATTCATAGTGAAATAAACACTCATAGTGAAATAAACACTCATAGTGAAATAAACACTCATAGTGAAATAAACACTCATAGTGAAATAAACATCATAGTGAAATAAACATATTCATAGTGAATAAACATCAATGAAATAAACACTTTATAGTGAAATAAACACTCATAGTGAAATAAACACTCATAGTGAAATAAACACTCATAGTGAAATAAACATATTCATAGTGAAATAAACACTCATAGTGAAATAAACACTCATAGTGAAATAAACACTCATAGTGAAATAAACACTCATAGTGAAATAAACATATTCATAGTGAAATAAACATATTCATAGTGAAATAAACACTCATAGTGAAATAAACATTCATAGTGAAATAAACACTCATAGTGAAATAAACATATTCATAGTGAAATAAACATATTCATAGTGAAATAAACATATTCATAGTGAACTTAAACTATAAAACATACTAAACTTAAAACATTAACAACAAATCTGCGCGCCTCACACTGTCATCTCTTCATCTTTGTTTGTTATGGTTGGGTGAAGCGGTTGGCCCAACCGTCTGCTAGATGTGTTGTCAAACAGGTCAAGCCAAATGCCTGTTTGGTTCGACGAAACGCCTCGTGTGATAGCCGCTTTAGCCAGAATAAACCTCTATCAAGTCTATTTGGGTACCTTGCTTTGCTACGAAACAAAGCGTTTACGATTAGTTTGCTCAATGTTAATCAGTCTGTTCACTGAACGCAGCCCAGGTTTGTTTGGACTGGTATCTTTTGCACTCACTCTGTATCCAAAGGGCGCTGGCTAAAGACTGACATTCAGACCAGCATTTGCGTCACCCACACATTACATGCTCAGCAGCTGAGAGAGAAAATGTTTAAATTTAATAATCAAATTATTTTGCATCTCCATTGAATTATTGTACAAATTCCGGGATTATCGGATTATCGTACAGGATTGTACATCGTACAAACGGTCAGATTTCCGTATTTGTACGATAATTATTGTACGACTGGCAACGCTGGTGTAGAGTATTAAGTGGAGTTCCTCAAGAATCAGTGCTGGCACCAGTGATGTTCATCGTCTATATAAATTATATGATGGAAGAAATAGATAGCTATGTAAGTTCATTCGCAGCAGGGTTGTTTGATTTAAATCAAGTTGATTTTAATCACTGATTTAAATCATGATTTAAATCAAATAATTGTTTTTAAAGAATCACTGATTTAAATCATAACCTTATCATTATTTGAAAACGAGAGGGGAAAGAAGGAAAATTAAACAAATGGGCTTTATGAACACCAATTTTATCATTGTAGTATAATTATATCATAATGAGACTAAATGAGTGGTGCGGGGGAATCCACTGTGGCACTTTGAGATACCAAATTGCCATGTGGCTGTTTTCACAGCAAATTTTTTTCTTCTCAATTACAGGGAGGTCCCGAAGATACGAGCAGTTAGGTTCCACCTGGCATACTCGTAAAGCGAAATCTAGTATAACGAAACACATAACTAATGGTAAAATATAGGTTTGGTTCCAGGACCCCATCAATTATATAAAAAAAAAAAAAAAAAAAAAAAAAAAAAAAGACATGTTTTTCAAGCTAAAATAAACTATAACAAACACACAGCGTCTATATTACCCACACTGTACTACCTATTCTGTAGAAAAAGCATTCTGAAAGAGAAAATAGCACACAAAATAACATAACTGCACATTAATTAAACATAAAACATGCATAACATTCACAAGTGGTAATGTTGTGTGGGGAGACAGGAAGCTGGCACGTAGCCAGCTGAGAGTCCCTGTTTTCTCTCTCCGAGGCCTGAGAGAAAACAGGGGTGACTGCGTTTGCAGGGATGACTGGGTTAGAGTTCTTCCTCCTCCCCTTGATCACTTGGGGAAAGCTCCCTTCACATATTCCATAATCGAGCCACGATAGCGCCACCAATTTGATTATTGACGCTATCGTAAAATTTGTCCACGATAAACGGAGACCACGATAGCCTCACAACAAGTTCACGCTGCCTGTAAGTACTATGTGTCATGACGGTCGTAAGATGGTCACGATGGAGTCATGACAGCTGTAAGACAATGTCACGAATGGAAAATCAACGGTCATTTTGTCGTCACGATAGAGTTACGATAACCACGACAGTGCCATGACTGTGTCATGAACGTGTCACGATAGCGTCAAGAGCCATGCCTCATGCAACATGCCTCACACGTGGGTGTGTGTTGCCATGGTGATGGAGAAGGAAGGGGGGCTAGAGATGAAGGTGGGAGAAACAGGGTTGTGTTGGTAATGGAGAAGGGGGGAAACGGGGGAGGGGGGCTGTAATAAAGAAGGGGGTGATGGTGTTGGTGGGGAAACGGGGGGGGGGAGATGGAGAAGGCGTTGTTGGGGGGGGGAGTGGTTAAAACGTGGGTGGATCCACCACCCACCCCCTACTCCCTTCCCCCATCACCACGTGGTCATGGGAGTAGGGGGTAGGGAGTAGGGGGTGGGTGGCATCACCACGTGGTCATGGGAGTAGTGGGAAGGGAGTAGAGGGTGGGTGGTGAATGAGAAAGGGAGAAGGCGGAAGGGGGTGCAAAAAAGGGGGGGGAGGTAGGGTTGAAGTCGCGCGTAACGGTTTCTTATCGTCACGATAGACATAAGACAATCACGGTAGTGTCACGAAGCTGCTACATAGATAACGATAGCGTCACGATAGACTTACGATAGCGCTGCGTTGGGTACAAAAATCGGGGAGCTTCCCGATTTTTTAGTGCACGCACTAACTTTTTGTGACCTCATGAATGTGGGATGTATTGAAGGGTTAAAGAGTGTGTATGGAGTGGAGTATGTATGTATAACTAATAAGCTTTTACCTGTGATTATGAATGCCTAACCTAACCTAACCATTACCGTCGGCGAGTTTTCCCGATTTGTGTAGGGACGAGCATTTCGGTAGACGAGAGTACCAGGTACCATGAGGCAAGGATGGGTAATGTCACCGTGGTTATGCAACTTGTTTATGGATGGAGTAATAAGATAAATCAAAGCAAAATCTAACCTAACCATTACCGTCGGCGAGTTTTCCCAATTTGTGTAAGGATGAAAATTTCGGTAGACGACAGTACCAGGTACCATGAGGCAAGGATGGGTAATGTCACCGTGGTTATGCAACTTGTTTATGGATGGAGTAATAAGATAAATCAAAGCAAAGGTTGGTGATGTTGGTATAGACTCAAGAGTATTCATTGGCTCGTCAAGTAACACTTAAACCATGATGTACCACTACTTATTATGAGGAAAGACAACAAAAGGAACTCAATTAATAAGGTATTTTAATACTATCATAACCATGAATATGTACAACCTACAAAGAGAAGACTACGACGATGAAAAAATTTAGAGTTGTTTTGGGCGAAATTGATATTCCAGGTGCTATATTTCCGTGCTCGCTGACAACATAGAGAAGACCTGAGGTGATGGTTGATGTGCAAAGGCTTCTAAACCAGGAAAACAGTCACAGCAGTCTCATTAAGAAGTAAGCAAGTGGTAGAGACACATTACGTACCTACCAGTTGCTTACCTTTTGACGAGGCTCTGTTATGACTCTGTTTTCTAGGTTTAGAAGCCTCTGCACATCAGCCATTACCTCAGGTCTTCTCTATTGTGTTGTCAGCGAGAACAGAGCACAGTAATATAGCACCTGGAATATCAATTTTGCGCAAAATAACTCTAAATTCTTCCATCGCAGTAGTTTTCCCTTCGTAGGTCCACCCGCGGCGACCCCGACTTATCCCCACAATGCACCGATGTAAACAAACCGTGACGTAGTTATGGGTAGGGTCCATTAATTATCAAATAAAAAATATATTATCTTGTTTAACCGCCGAAGTAATTATTACTACAATAAAAATCCCATTGAATCAGATTGACTTCCCATTGGGAAGTAAAGTAGCAAGGATGACTATGAAAAATTAGTCCGAACAGTATGATATAGCAAAATCAGGCAATATTTTGTGTAGCTGACTCTCATCACAGACAGAATGATGACCTTTCATATGCCAGCTAGGAGGTTATTACCTGAAGTCAAATAAAAAAAAAATTGGTGTCTTGGGGGGGGGGGGGGTTAAAGCTTGCAGGACGGTAAAGACTGCCCACTCAATCCCCCAACCAATAGGAACCACGAATGGGACAGAGCCAGTCTGGATGTGTTTTCGCGAGCATCAGTGCAGCCTGGGCCAACCTAGACCGGTCTAGACCGGCCTGGCAAACGTCGCCAAAGCGTGCTTATAGACATAGGCCTATTGATGTGAAAACGTCCATCACAGAAATAGAAAATATGCAAATTCATCTGCATTTCATGTTATATGCATTTTTTATACACATATTCTATCTCTTTTTAGTTATAAATATGTTAAATAATATCCTGAAGTATTTAGATTCAATGTAGAACATCAAATTAATAAAAATAAAAAAAATCGATTTAAATCAAATAAATCTGATTTAAATCAAATAAATCAGATTTTTTTTTATTTTATTAAAAAAAACAAAAAAAACAACAACCCTGATTCGCAGATGATGCCAAGTTGCTGAGAAAATTGGAAAATGAGGAAGATTGTAGTCAGCTACAAACATACATTGATAAGATATCAGACTGAAATCAAGAGGTTTGAAACGGAGTTTATTGCAAGGAAATTTAGTGATGGAATTCGGTAAGAGTAAAAGGAGACAAACAGGGAATTACCAAATGGGAAAGGAGTATATTAGAAAAACAAAAGAAAAGACATGGGAGGAACGGTCTTTACCAGGCTTACACCAAAGAGGCACATAAATAAGGTCACCGGAGAGACATAATTATAACCTCTTATGGAATATAAGAGTGGCATTTGCTTATTTGGATGAGATGATGAAAAAGCTGATTGTATCAATGATTCGACCAAGATTGTAATATGCAGCAGTAGTTTGGTCACCGCATAGAAAGAAAGATATAAGAAAGATTGAAAGAATACAGAGCAGCAACGATCCCAACTTTGAAAAATTTACTGTAAGAGGAAAGACTGTCAAAATAAAATTTTCCAGCCCTGGAGAAAAGAAGGAAAAGAGGTGATCTGCTTAATAATATGTTCAGGGTTTCCAAGGGACTGGAAAATTTTGATAGAGATTACATGTTTTTGTGGGAAGTGAGAGATACGAGAGGTCATGGGAAGAAGTTGAAAAGGACAACATGCAAGAGAGATATCAAGAAGTATAGCTTCCCATACAGATCAATTGAACTGTGGAATAACCTGGATAAGGAGGCGGTACAAGCCAAGAATATTCACGACTTAAAAGAAAACCTGGATAATAGTAGTTTTGGAGACTCTCTTCCTGTATGTTACAACTAGGTATATACACACATGACAGCTACCGTAGATAACAGTGAAGTCGCCAGTTCTACGTTTCTTTGTTATTTACAGACGTGTGATGGCGTTAATATTTACATTTGTACATCCATGATTTCAGGAAAGCTAAAAGGGTCTATCTGGAAAGTCTGTGTCATTTTGTGTCTTATTCTGTGTCGTATTAGGACTATAAATGAACAAATTAAAAAAATAAAACCGAGTGGCGACCTCACTATACCTACTACAGTAAAGTCGCCAGCTAGTATTTTAACCCAACAGTTGAGTTGCCACTCTGGGGAATTCAGGGAAATTAGAGGTAAAGTAAAACAAGTCTCTATATATATTAGCTGCGGAAGATGCTTGGATATATAAAAATTCCTCTGCCAACGTGAAAATAAATTCTATTCAAGTTTGAAAGATCTGGCAAGTCTGTGTCTTGCCGCCCGAAAAGCTACTGTTTACTGTCTGTCATCGCGCGAAGAAAAACGTGAGAAGGAAAATGCGCAACAGTTATACTTGCAGATACAAAGCATAAAACAACGCTGAAACAGGGTAGATTATAGTCATGATATAAACTACTGTGTAACATCTTCAGTGGCACATAAAAATCAGTAGTGATGCTATAATTCGTAATATTTGGCGCCTGGCGACTTCACTGTAGGTGGCGACTTCACTGTTATCTACGGTAAGAGCAGGCACTCCCTTACTTAAACACATAATTAGTTCCTGTGGTTTGTACATGACTGGAAATGTTATGTAAGTCCAACATTATTCTTGTCAATATTGAATATTGTGCATAATAATAAAAAAAAACCAATTCTTATTTTATTTAAGCTCACTTTTACTAAAGTTGAGAAAGTGCAGATAGAAAAAAATTCAAATTATGATCTTCCTTCTTTCTTTCTTCTCCACTCCAGGTTATATTGGAGTTAGGTTAGTAACTATTTTTTGGCGGTCTCGCTAGGCTATTAGTGAGGTTAGGCTATGTTATAGTGAGGATAGATTAGTAATAACTATTAACCATATTATTTTTTTAGGGGTCCAGGGGAGGTCGTTTAGGGAGGGGGGGAGAGGGCATCCCACTTTATAATTACGTTTTATAGGTATCTAAAGGGATCTGTGAAGGCCTGGAGAAAAAAAAACACGGTAAATTTCTAGTGTTTGCCCATACTCTCCCACTTCCCCCAAACAAGTTTGGGGACCTGTGGGAATGCGGGGTGTTCGGGTGGGGAACAAATTATGCGTCGGAAACACGTAATTTAAGAGTTGTGTAGGGGGGGGTAAAATTCCGTAGATCTAGGGTAATTTTCCTTATATCTAGAGAAATTTCCGTAACCAAAATGAACCTAACCTAGCGGGGGGCTTGACCCACCGATAACCTAACCAAATCTGACCTAAGCTAACCTAACCAAATCTAACCTAACCTACCCTAACCTAACCAAATCTAACCTAACCTCCTAGCGTGGGGTTGAGGGGTTCTCGGCACTTCGGTCATCATTCTGTGAGGATCGTCAGGTTCACATGTCTCTGGACTCAGAAGAAATCCAATTAATTTTCCCTAGATCTAGGTAATTTTTTCAACACCCCAACTCAAAAACTATGTGGTTGCGACGCATATTTTGTACCCCAGCCAAATATCCCGCATTCCCCCAGGTCCCCAAGCTTGTTTTGTGGGAGAGGGGGAGTATGGGCAAACACTAGAATAATACCAAAAACACTAATAAGGCGGGAAAGGACAATAATTTTAGCTAGTTTTTAAATGCTCTTCACTCCTACGTTTCGTGAGAAGGTTCCTTCATTTCTGCCTTCATAATATAGTTGACTGCAAATCTCGGGGATGCCTTAAATCGAAAAATTACCCAGAAGAGCGGAGCTGGATGGTATCCACAGCGCAGGTGGACTGTCTTTAGGGGGAAGGGACTCTGAACTTCTGAAGGGTGGATGTCTGGGGGCCGTGCAAGCAGCAGTGTTGTCATAATAAATGGAAAACTGACTGTAGAGATGGAAATCAGAATACGTACATGTACATACACATCAAGCACCACCATGCATAACTCAACCTCCCTAAAAACAGTTTACCACAGACTAGCTGTGAACCACCTGTGCTGTGCGACAACTGCTCATTCCCGTAGCCATGAGTACAGGCCATGGTATTCATCAGCCAGCTTGCACATTCTGTTATCAGGAATGCATACACTATTAACCACACACAGCACAAAACCTTACATAACCTAGACGAGATGAATCGCAGGTCCCGCCCTCCACCAGTGACCACCTGTCGCCTGGCAGAGACTCTCACTCTGATGACTCTTGTAAAACACCCAAACTTTGGCAATCAAGCGATATTCTAGAATGATATCAACCTCAACACATCTTCTATACCATCACATTTATATCTTGTATCATAATTGTAGGAGTTTCAATACACTATACCGAATAGTTGTACCTTGAAAATAAGTTGATGATAATACGTTGCAGCACCTGAAGGTAGTGTGATACTTTACCCTACAATGCGCTGCTCATCATGACAGCTTACAAACACCTATCATGTTCAGCCACAATATTATCAGCTGCAATAATATCACAGTCAATTCATTACAAACTCTTTAATAATGACAAGTAAAGGGGTAATGTTGAGATCGGCAAAAATATTGGAACATGTTGACTCAGATGATAGGAAGGGTTGCCTCCTCGTGTGTTTCGTCAAGGATTCGCAGTACCAGGAGAACGAGATTCCTCCATGAGCGGGCTGGCGTGGCTTACATGCAGAGTCATCTAGCGGCCCATGAAAATCACCTTAAGTTGGCGGTTTCATTGAAGCGTGAGAGGAGCGAGTGTTTCGCGCTCACGGATTTTAATGGCATATTACTGTTACCACGATGAGAATGACTGCATGTTCAGCTATAAACTACTCCAATATTTTACAATTAAGTAAGGGCGTCACAAGGTGGTGACAGGACGGACAAACACATTTCCTCGGCGAAGTCGGCGCTGACTGCTTGACCAGTTCCTCTGAAATTCGATGTCAAAAAGCGATGTCTACGGCATATTAGCCCTTATGGATAGGTAGGGTGCGGGAAGCGGTCACTTCGCTATAACCCATCAGAATGATCTTGACATCTCTCTCTCTCTCTCTCTCTCTCTCTCTCTCTCTTCTCTCTCTCTCTCTCTCTCTCTCTCTCTCTCTCTCTCTCTCTCCCTCTCTCTTCTCTTTTCTCTCTCTCTCTCTCTCTCTCCCTCTCTCTCTCTCTCTCTCTTCCTCTCTCTCTCCTCTCTCTCTTCTCTCTCTCTCTCCCCTCTCTCTCTCTCTCTCCTCTCTCTCTCTCCCTCTCTCTCTCTCTCCTCTCTCCCTCTCTCTCTCTCTCTCTCTCCCTCCCCTCTCTCTCCTCTCTCCTTCCTCTCCTCTCTCTCTCTCTCCTCTCTCTCTCTCTCTCCTCTCTCTCTCTCTCTCTCTCCTCTCTCTCCTCTCTCTCTCTCTCTCTCTCTCTCTCTCTCTCTCTCTCTCTCTCTCTCTCTCTCTCTCTCTCTCTCTCTCTTCTCTCTCTCTCTCTCTCTCTCTCTCTCTCTCTCTCTCTCTCTCTCTTCTCTCTCTCCTCTCTCTCTCTCTCTCTCCTCTCTCTCTCCTCTCCTCTCTCTCTCTTTTCTCCTCCTCTCTCTCTCTCTCTCTCTCTCTCTCTCTCCCTCCTCTCTCTCTCTCTCTCCTCTCTCTCTTTCTCTCTCTCTCTTCCCTCTCCTCTCCTCTCTCTTCTCTCTCTCTCTCTCTACCCGCCAGGGTGGCGCGGTTGGTAGAATCACGGACTGGTGTTGCAGAGTCCCTGCGCCATTCGGTCAGCGGTTCGAGTCCACCAAATTCGTCCTGGTGTGGTGGCGCTTTGTACAGTATAACCTTGTAGTTGGTACTTGCAAAGGGTCTAGATAGGATCATCTTATCTGTCTCTCTCTCTCTCTCTCTCTCCTCTCTCTCTCTCCTCTCTCTCCTCTCTCTCTCTCTCTCTCTCTCTCTCTCTCTCTCTCTCTCTCGATGTTTCATTTTACCTGTCAATTTCCGCATCTCCTATTTATAAGGGTAGGCCATTTTGAAGTGAATAGGTATGTAGCAGTTTTAGTTAACGACGAGGCATACCCCATCTTCATATTGATGGTCTGGGTGGAACATACCAAAGTCTAAATAGAGTTAATATTTTTTTATTTTGGGATATACATCCTGTAATTACAGGATGTAATTGGCCATTACATACTGTAATAGGCTAATATTCCGATAGGTAAAAATTACAGTAGACACATGTGCGTCACGCCTCCGTGGTATAGTGGCTAGCGCGCCTAGCAACGAATCCGCGGGCTTGGGTTTGAATCCCGGTCAGGGCAGTCGGCGTGCAGTCCAATCAGCTATTCATCCTTCCTTTCGGGGTTGGTCGATAAATGGATACCTGGGGAAACCTGGGGAAGTTAACTGTGGTAACCATGATGTCACTAGCCCTGTGTCCCGGGGTAACGGGTTATCACCCACCATAGGCTCAAGGGCTACCGTAATGCGACGGAGATATGCACCGAGACCACGCGCAGCTTCGCATGCCCCATCTTTACCATGTGTGTGTGTGTGTGTGGGGTGGATGTGTCAGAGAGAGAATTATCTCTCTCTCACACACACACACACACACACACACACGCACACACACACACACACACAAACAAAGGGTACCTACTCCATAGTGTAGTAGTTAGCACGCTCCGTTCACAACCGAGAAATCCCTGGTTTGATCCCCGGGCGAAGCGGAGAAAGATGGGCGATCTCCTTAAAACCCAAGCCCCTGTCCACCCAGCAGTGAATGGGTTCCGGTTGTTAGCCGGGGATTGTGTCCCGCCTCCCGGGGTGGTGGCTTCGGCCAACACTAAGCACTAAGGAAGCAAATTAAATGTTCCTATGGAGCAGTGGCGTAGCTAAGGGGGGGGGCTGTTTGAAATCGGCCCTCGGGCCCCCAAAAGAGGGGGGCCCCCAAATGCATCACTCAATCAAACAAAACTCCTATGATCCTCTACAAACTTGGCTTAAACTCCTTGGGGTTTGTGTTTAATTTAATCTGTATCTTGTAAGTACCATATCATAGGCTTTTTAATTCGGATTAAAAAGAATTTATGGGCATTGAAAGAAGTCTTAGAAAGTGTCAAAATGCACCAAAATATGTTCATTTTCCAAAAAAATTCCCGAAACCCCCCAGCTGATTGCCTTCCTCCCCAAACACCTGCAAACTTTAGAGGGGGCCTCTCCAGGAAGTAAGCCCCCCCCCGGGCTCCCAACTGTCTAGCTACGCCCCTGCTATGGAGACAGAACCATACGATTGTAGCAATTAGGCCCTGTAAAATACAACTTTAGTCAATTTTATTTAAGTTGGTCGAAATGCACTAAAGTGGGCCACGCCCCTTGTGCCTGATTGGCTGAACACTACGTGTCCGAGCTTGTGAATGAGTTGCAATAAATACATATGATCGGGTTATTTAATGATTGCGTTTCATAATTTTTCATTGAAATCATACGTCACTAAACCCAATTTCTGCAATTACGCTATTTTTCAGGGATTCATAGTCGATCTATAAACCTGTACACAAGGTTCCTTCTCATAGCCTGACTGACAGCTTCTAGCATTACAGTAAGCAAACATCTCAATACTCTAGAACACTGAGCTCGATCTGCCATCTGGTGGCCGTCTGGGAACTTCCCGGCAACTCAGAATGTCGGATCTCAGGGTGTTGGGCTCGACTTATTTTCCATTATTCCCTACCAAACCAGCTACAATTAAGTGTTGTCAAGGTCAACATAGGCTTATGCAAAATGAAAATATACGAGCTTTACATTACACTGGGGAACAAATTTTTGTTGAGTTAGGTCTGACACTTGTTATTAAGTAATTTTTGGGTGCTGAATCCAAAACTGATCTCAGTTTTTCTCTATCACGTCAAGTTTTTGAACTGTAGGATTTTCGTTTACTTAAATAATATGAAAAATACTGTACATAACAGTAACAGTGCTTATTTTATAAAAAGTTGCAAATGTTAACATACAATGAAAAATGAAAGAAATAGGCATGAATAGAATGTTTATTTAACATTATCATGTTTTTAGAAAGGATAAGGCTATAATTGTGTGCAGGTTAAGGTAAAAATTTAAGTTTGTAGCTTTGTCTGCAGTGTTCAACTTGAGGACTATCGCGTTTGATGCTCCAACAGTAGTCAGCCATCATATGCACATCCCATCTACCCTGGTAACGTTCTTCCATAACCTTCAAATCTTGGTGAAATCGTTCACCTTGCTCGTCGCTAGCAGCACCAAGATTTTCCGGAAAGTTGGCAAGATGGCTATGCAAAAAATGTACTTTAATGTTGCAACCAAGCGCTTTGTAGCTCTCCAATAGTTTCTGAACAATTTCTGTGTAATTACTTGCACGTGTATTTCCAAGAAAGTTCTTGACGACGTCTTTGAATGATAGCCAAGCATTCTTTTCAAGGTCTGACATAGTACCGTTGAAATGTTCATCTTTGATGAGCTGTCGAATTTGTGGACCATCAAACACACCGGCCTTGATTTTTTCAATTGACAGTCCAGGAAATGCCAAGATGATGTACTTCAAACAGTCGCCATCAGTTGACAATGCTTTTACAAATTGTTTCATGAGACCTAGTTTTATGTACAGAGGTGGGAATATTATTTTCTTCCTGTCAACAAGTGGCTCATGTACAATGTTAGGATCTCCAGGTTTAAGATTAGATCTCGGAGGCCAATTCGTCTGAACCCAATGCTTCTCTCGAGCTCTGCTATCCCACATACAGAGAAAGCAGGGATACTTTGTGTATCCACGTTGTTGACCAAGAAGGAAGGACACCATTTTAAGGTCAACACAGATGATCCAATTGTGTTTGTCATATTGCAATAACTCAATGACTCTCTTTACATCTCCATATTCTTCACGAAGACAGACCGAATGCCCAATAGGGACTGCGCCAAACAAATTGCCAAAACAAAAAAGTTTTACTACAGCTCACAAGTGGAATTTTGCTTATCTGGAGGGTAAGCTGTGGAGAAAAAACTTGACGTGCTAGAAAAAAACTGACTACAGATTTGGAATCAGCATGCCAATTTTAGTCTAAATAAGCTCAAAAATCTAACTCAACAATTAATTTTTTTCAAATTGTTCCCCAGTGAATTATTCATGGCGCTATAACGAGGATTGTTGGCAAAATAGAAGCATTTGATCACAGGTGTCCTGCAACATTCTACTAAATACTGTAAAGGAATGCTTCAAGGCGGGTGTATGGGTTAATATTACCTCCATGTATGCAAAGAGAAGGTAATATTAACCTATACACCCGCCTTGAAGCATTCCTTTACAGTATTTAGTAGAATGTTGTAGGGCACCTGTGATCGAATGCTTCTATTTTGCCAACAATCCTTGTTATAACGCCATGAATAATGTAAAACTCGTATATTTTCATTTTGAATAAGCCTATGTTGACCATGACAACACTTAATTGTAGCTGGTTTGGTAGGGAATAATGAAAAATAAGTCAAGCCCAACACCCCGAGACCCGACATTCTGAGTTGCCGGAACCCGACATTCTGAGTTGCCGGGAAGTTCCCAGACGGCTACCAAATGACAGATCGAGCTCAGTGTTCTAGACTCTAGAGTATTGCACTGCACCAGCCAGGTAGTCTATGGAATGCAAATACCTGAACGCATTGTTGTATGCAATGTATACATTCTTCATAGCAGTATTACTATTGCTCCGCCATATGTGGGCACTGGGGAGTGTTCATGGCTGTACAGTTCAGCTTTAAACAATTTCAATTTGACATCAGCTGTATATATATATATATATATATATATATATATATATATATATATATATTATTATAATATATATATATATATATATATATATATATATATATATATATATATATATATATATATATATATATATATATATATATATATATATATATATATAATATAATACTAATTCATGTTTTGAATTAGTATTATATATATATATAATAATATAAGCGAAAGTGTGTCTGTCTGTCTGTCTGTCTGTCTGTCTGTGTGTGTGTGTGTGTGGTATAGGTTCCGCCCCCCGTAGCGCAATCACCTCATATGGCACATTTTTGGAACCAGGTCGACCAGGGGAAGGTTTTAAGCCCACTTATGAGATGATCCGATCACTTTTTTTTTTTTTTTTTTTAGCAGCCTATTAGCGAGAATTGTGAAAAAAAAAAGTGGGTTGCGAGAATTTAGGAAACCTTGATGTAGGGTGATGGGTAATGGGTGAGTGAATGGGTGGGGTGATGGGTAATGGGTGTGGGGTGATGGGTGAGTGAATGGGTTGGGGGTGATGGGTTGGGGGTGATGGGTGATGGGTGAGGGAATAGGTGGGGGGTGATGGGTAATGGGTGAGTGAATGGGTGTGTGGTGATGGGTAATGGCTGAGTGAATGGGTGGGGGGTGATGGGTAATGGGTGAGTGAATGGGTGGGGGGTGATGGGTAATGGGTGAGTGAATGGGTGGGGGGAATACATACATTTCTACATCCATAATTTCAGGAAAGTTAGAAGGGGCTATCTGGAGAGATTTTGAAGATTTTGATGATTTTCCATCAACATTCAGTGTATAAAATTGAAGTAAACACCTTCCATGTAATGAATTCTCAGATACTGTTTACACAAAACGATAATAATTGGTAAGTATGACATAACTATAGACTGTTTTTATTGTCTCGGATAAATGCTTAAAAAACATGACACTAGGCAACTTCAATCAAGATCACCGCTTTAAAGTTGTCCCGTAGGTTCAGACTGTACATTTTTTAGTAAAGAGTGAACTGATAAATTACATGTGGTAGTTCCTGATACTTACATTACCATATAGACAGATTAGACAGCTGTATGGACATGTTTGATACCTAGTACCTACATTGATACGTGAATTTCATATATGTAGGCTACAGCTGACAACAAAATATAATTGTTTAAAGCTTAACTATACAGCCATGAACACTCCCCACCTGTGGGGGATCAATAGGGCCAAATACTGCTGTGAAGAATTTACATATTGCATAAAACATCTTTCAGGTATTTGCATAGACTACCTGGCTGGTGCAGTGCAATTGATATGTTTGCTTACTATAATGTTAGAAGCTGTCAGCCTGTGATTAGGAACTTTGTGTTTATAAATAGACTAAATATCCCTGGAAAATAGTATAATTGCAGAAATAAGGTTTAGTAATGTGTGATTTCAATGAAAAATTGTGAGACATTGCTGAAATCTTTTATACGCATATCCTCATGGTCACAGATAACTTAGCCACTATGATCTCAAAATCTGTGCAATGGTAATTATACTTGTTTTTAAATCAATAAGACACTGCAGATTTAAAGTTTAAATGTTAGTTTAAATTTTGTATCTGATTCAGACTACATTGGATTTCAATAATGTATGTGGACTTTATATCTGGAATACTAAAAAAATATCATTATTATAATAATAAAGGCAATAAAGTATAATAGCGATTAAGATTTCCTAACGTTATTCCTAGCCTTCTTAATTAAAAGGCTCCATGGATTCTTCCGTAATCCTCGTCTATCTTATATTTCATACTAACTTACATGGCAAATAAGAGTGAACTTGAACACCTAGTACACCTAAAATAGACTTAGTCATCAGGTAGTTAGTGCAGAGAAGCTAGGGTGTTTAAAAAAAAAAACTAGACAAATATATGGAAGGGATGATAAGTGGATGTATGTAGGTAATGTAGCTATACGTATTGTTACGAACGTGCTCCTGAGACAACTCGAGTTCAAGTTCGAGGGAGAAGCCGTGTGTTTGTTGTGGGGCTCAGGCCGAGACCAGACCACGAGGAGCGAGGGACACGAGGGAGGCGACGCGAGGCCCGGAGGAGACGCCGCTCGCCAGGGAACAGGGTAGGGCTACGGTGGTTCACAGGCGAGTCAAGGGTAGAGGTATTGTCCCTTGTGGCTAAAGGCGCCTGGGTGAAAGGTAGCAGCCGGCTGTGTCCCTGTGTGTGGGCGCGGGCGTGAACGTGGCCGTGGGAAGGTGTCGTCTCCCGCATCGACAGGATGTGGTGACACTGGTATTGTATTAGACGCATAACAGTGACTGCAGTGATAGTGGAGGAACATTTGAGGCTGCGACAGTCGAGAAATGACTGGGCCTATGAGGAGGAGCTGTTGTGTCTCGCGGTGGGCGTGAGGCTGTCTCTGTGTAGTACAATATAGTCTGGAAAAGGATGTGATTGTGTTATTCCGCATGTGCCTGTGTGTGTGTGTGCCATGGTAGTGATGTGCCAGTGTGGGGAGCCCGTGCTCAAGGCCTAAGGGTATTCATTGTCTTCGGTCCCGATTAAACACATAACCGGACTCAGCCCCTCCTCCCCATGCGTCTGAGGCCAGCCCAGTAAGGGAGGCAGGTTAGTTGGGCGGCTGGGGGAGCGGGTTTGTAACAGTATTATAGGAACTACTACATGTAGCTCTATATACCGGCCTCTTGTAACTTCCTTATGCTCTTATATTCTAGTGTCTGACAACACAACAAAACATACCAGACACAAAATATGAACGAGGTGTCCAGCTCAAACAATTGGCTTTGTTTATCCATAATTTCCTTCTTTCAGAGCTTGCAGGAAATCTATACAATTTGTTAGATTGCTATTGTTATATCCGACAGCACAGCAACATGGCATAACACTGATTAAAACATCGAAAATAGCACTGCGAAGCTCTGCAGGTCAAGATGAGCGGAGAGGCCCGAATTTCAAGATGGCGCACAGTAAAATATATGATAGGCGGGGTTCACACTACACGTTTTTGCTGTCCGTGTCTAGGTGCGTAGTTGGTCTTCTTCAAGGTGGTTAGTCTTCGTCAGTGACGTCACTCCCTGCTTGTGTAGTCTGAACCAGGCTAGAAAAGCCTTTAACATGAATGGCGAAACCCTTTCTATCCATTCCAGGGATTCTAGCCGGGACACATATTCCCGTTCTCTGGAATAGTATGTGGCATGGGAGTAGGCGTACGGGGGCTGTTGAGTTTGGGGGGTCTGAAGATTCGATTTGGCCGAAATTTTTTCCATCCATGTGACTACATCATCAGTGAAACAACAACACTTCGAAGCTCTTGAGTGGAGCTAGGGGAGAGGGGGAGGACATGCATAGATGATAGGCAGTAGATGGGGATATGAAGAGATAAGTGGAAGAATGTAAATAAAATGGGTGAAAATGAAGGACCGTACTATAGTAGATAAAAAGGTGGCGGGTCGACCGCCTTATTAATTGATATTGTTATAGTACTTTGTTTTGCATTCTTAGATGGTTATGGAAAGTTGGCTAGGCTGTTCTTTGGTGATATTAGTATTGCTAGAACAGCTAAACAAATTCTTAAAATAATAATAAACCCAGTAACGCAAACAATCAGTGTAGCAAACAAATTTGAAAAATACGTAATTCATGAACAGTGAAAAAAAAAGTCTTAAGTCTGTGCTCTCACCTATGAGTAGTGGCAGCTTGGAAGAAATATTGTATTCTTCCTTGCTTAGAAGCAAATATATCAATTACGTATGTGGTCCAGATTCTTGCCAACAGACATATTTGTGTAATGATGCTCCATGTTCAGTATACCGAGACTACTCAAAGGTGTCTGACTCATTGTGCTCCTCTGATATTTTTTCAAGCACCGCCGGGACGGGGCAGGCAATAACGGTGAGGAGGTCTAGAACAGAGAGTGTGACTTCTCCGCCTGCGACACTAGAAGACCAATAGCATGCGTTTGTGGACATCACTGCTTCCACCTTGTGGGAGGGGCTATTGTTAGTCATCCATTGAGAGCGACTATAGTAGTATTAGTAGTTGTCGTAGTACCAGTAGTAGCAGTAGTACTATACAGGGTGTAACACGAGTTTATGCAAATATTAATACAGGTGAAAGAAAATGTAATTCTAAGCACAAAATATTCTATAACCATATGCCTTTTGAAGCTTCCTTTAGACGTGAGATGAAGTTAGAAAAATTAGCGCGGCCAGTAATTTCACCATGGCAGGCGGCTGCCGCTCGGTGACATTTTGAATGATTTAATCATAATGTTTACTAGTAATGGAGCATTACATTATCTTATAACAACACAATTGGTATTAATGGACATGTTATTACTAAATAAGCAGTACATGAGAACAGCAGGGCTGTAATAAACAATACTGTAAAAGGCTACATGGTATCGTGTCAGAGAGGGGTAGGATGGAACACGTGACTCAGCTGATCGGCGTGAGGCCTCGCAGCCTAGTCCCTCCTTCCTGCCCCGCCCCGACGCATTGCCACTTAGCCTTGTACAGTATTGTTTATTACAGCCCTGCTGTTCTCATGTACTGCATATTTAGTAATAACATGTCCATTAATACCAATTGTGTTGTTATAAGATAATGTAATGCTCCATTACTAGTAAACATTATGATTAAATCATACAAAATGTCACCGAGCGGCAGCCGCCTGCCATGGTGAAATTACTGGCCGCGCTAATTTTTCTAACTTCATCTCACGTCTAAAGGAAGCTTCAAAAAACATATGGTTATAGAATATTTTGTGCTTAGAATTACATGTTCTTTCACCTGTATCAATATTTGCATAAACTCGTGTTACACCCTGTACTATAGAAGTGGTAGTAGTAGTAGTAGTAGTAGTAGTAGTAGTAAAGTTATTATCATTATTATTATTTATCATTATTATTATTATTATTATTATTATTATCATTATTATTTATTTAATTTTTATTATTATTATTATTATTTTCTTCTTCTTCTTCTTCTTATTATTATTATTATTATTATTATTATTATTAGTAGTAGTAGTAGTAGCAGTAGTAGAAATAGTAGTAGTAGTAGTAGTAGTAGAAGTCATAGTATTTTTTATCAAAAAGGACTGGCCAAGGACACAAAAAAATCCGAAATAACAAAACGCCTGCTAGCTTCCTGTCCCTATAAATAAGACAGTAAAAGAATGTAAAAAATAGGGTAGGACAAGTTAGTTCAGGAAGTGTCTGGACCATCCTCTTTTGAAAAAATTCAAGTCGTAGGAAAATGGAAAAGTAGAAAGAGAAAGACAGTTCCAGAGTTTACCAGTGAAAGGGATGAAAGGGTGAAGATACTGGTTATTTGACTCTTGCATTAGTAAAATGGACAGAATAGGGATGAAATAGAGTAGAAAGTCTTGTGCAGCGAGGCCGCGGGAGGGGGGAGGCATGCAGTTAGCAAGTTCAGAAGAGCAGTGAGCATGAAAATAACGGTAGAAAGTAGCAAGAGAAACAATATTGCGGCGGTGATTTAAAGATTGAAGACAGTCAGTCAGAGGAGGGGAGTTAATGAGACGAAAAGATTTTGACTCTATCCTGTTTAGGAGAGCTGTATGTCCCCCCAAACATGAGAGACATTCCATACATGGGCGGATTACATAGGCCTCGTTTGGGTGGGGGACAGAGGGACATGTCCCCCCCCCCCATTTTGGAGTGGTGGGACAGGGTATGATTTGTTCCCCCCCCTTTTCTCGATTAAATTTTGCATCATTATGACTTTCTCTTAAACCAGAGAGGTTTGATCCTTAAACACGGATTGAAAAATAATCTTATCTCTAGAGCCTTTTACAATGAAACGTACGTTGTGCTTGCATTGTGCATACATTTACCCTAGTATTACAAAAATTCTCTACCGGCGGCCGGGGGGCTTCGCCACCCGGACCTTCCATACAGTGCTCACAATATAGTAATATGTTGCTGATTATCCCCCTCACGTTTGAAGACAAAACGAGGCCCTTGGGCGGATAGGACCCCTATATAAAGCATTCAACTGGGAGGAAGAAAAAAATGGACGCAGACGTGACAGGACCTCTAACTTCTTAGAAGCTGATTTAGCAAGAGATGAGATGTGAAATTTCCAGTTTAGATTTTCAGTAATGGATAGACCAAGAATGTTAAATGTATTCTATAGAAGAGAGAGACAGTTGAGTGTCATTGAAGAGGAGATAGTTGTTTGGAAAGTTATGTCGAGTAGATAGGTGACGAAATTTGATTTTTGAAGCATTGAACAAAACAAGGTTTGCTTTGCCCCATTCAGAAATGATAAAAATATCAGAAGTTAGGTGTTCTGTGGCATCCTTGCGTGAATCACCTAATACCCGAAAAGTTGGATGTCTAATGAACGACGTTGAAAAATGCAGGTATAGAGTAATTAGCGTAGGAGTTGATAGGGCATTGAGTTAGACTTAGAATATCATTAATGAATAAGAGAAAGAGAATGGGTGATAGGACAGAACCCTGATGAGCACCACATATAGTATATTGATAGACTTAAAGTAATCGTCGAGACCCATTTTTTCTTTGCATAGGTATGTTGAATGCTCTTTCAGCATTTTCTATGTCGTTTGTTAGACGTCCAACTCAACAGGAACTAAGTGATTCACGGAGAGATGCCACCGAGCGCCTAACTTCTGATCTTTCTATAATTTCTGATTGGGGCAAAGCAAACCTTGTTTTGTTCAATGCCTCAAAAACCCAATCTCTTCACCTATCTACTCGACAAAACCTATCAGATACCTATCCCCTCTTTTTTAATGACACTCAACTATCTTCTTCTTCTACAATGAACATTCTTGGACTATCTTTCACTAAAAATCTGAACTGGAAATCTCACATCTCATCTCTTGCTAAAACAGCTTCTAAGAAGTTAGGTGTCCTGTGGCGTCTGCGTCCTTTTTTTTCTCCCTCCAGTTGCTTGCTCTCTACAGGGGCCTTATCCGCTCATGTATGGAGTATGTCTCACATGTTTGGGGAGGATCCACTCATACAGCTCTCCTAAACAGGGTTGAGTCAAAAGCTTTTCGTCTCATCAACTCCCCTCCTTTGACTGACTGTCTTCAATCTTTAAATCACCGCCGCAATGTTGCTTCTCTTGCTATCTTCTACCGTTATTTTCATGCTCCCTGCTCTTCTGAACTTGCTGACTGCATGCCTCCACCCCTCCCGCGGCCTCGCTGCACAAGACTTTCTACTCATTCTCATCCCTATTCTGTCCATCTTCCTAATACAAGAGTTAATCAGTATCTTTACTCTTTCATCCCTTTCACTGGTAAACTCTGGAACTCTCTTCCTGTTTCTATTTTTCCACCTTCCTACGACTTAAATCTTTTCAAGAGAAGAGTGACAAGATACCCCCCGAACTAAATTGGCCCATCCCTTTTCTTTATTCTCTTACTGTCTTCTTTATAGGGACTGCCAACTAAGCGGACTTTGTGTTAGGGGCTACCTCTTTTTGTGTGTTCTTGGCCAGTTCTTTATGATGTAGAAAGAAAAAATTCAAAACACCTAATCCACAAAAAAATATTTATTTCAACCTCTTATTTTCGTAAAAACAGAGTTTTGTAAAAAGCGCGGAATAAAAATCAGCCCCGTTCCAGCCGCCGCGCGAATATTGCTCATGACGTCACATTAGGGGATAAAATCTGCATTACACAATCTGTCATCGTCCGACGCACAAACCTTTTCCACACATTTTTCGTGCCGTATCGGTCGGAAACGTGTGCAAAGTTCTCTGGAAAGGCACAACGTTTTTGCTGCACCCGTAGAGGATGCAAAAATATACCACATCGCAAAAAAAATCTATCAGAAACACCCAAAATTCTTCAAGTACTTTGTTTATTATCTGTGTTCACATGCTTCCGGCTTGCCGCAGGAGCGGAGAGTCCCTTCTGTGACGTCATCGAGTCATGGTGCAACGTCTGCTAGTTGTCAGAAGTGTTTTGGAAGCTTGCTGAATTTACAGATTTTGATTATAGATTATTTAAAAATAGCTGACTGGATGCAAAAAGTGCAACATATTATTGTTGATATACTCGATAATGGCTATATTTCGACTACACTAAATCAAGAATGATAAAATGGTTTGGACGATTACTTTAAGAGAATAACAATTACTGTCTACAGCAGCTGCGAACGGTTTGAAAGGAACTTAAGATAAAGGTGCAGAGAGAAGGATATAAATCGAAAGAGGGTAGTTTGGAAATTATAGATTTGTACCAGACTCTATCAAAAGCTTTTGATATGTCAAGGGCAACAGCAAAAGTTTCACCGACACTCCTAAAAGAGGCTGACCAAGATTCAGTTAGGAAAGCTAGATCAACAGTAGATCGTAGTAGTAGTAGTGGTAGTAGTAGTATAGTAGTGGGTAGTAGTAATAGCAGTAATACTAGCCGCAGTAGTATAGTAGTAACATCAGCAGTAGTTGTAACAGCAGCAGTATTCGTATTATTATTAGTATTAGTAGTAGTAGTAGTGGTAGTAGTAGCAGTAGTAGTGGTAGTAGTACATAGTAGTAATTGCAGTGGTGATGGTAGTGGTGGTGGTGTATTATACAGAGCTGGGCAGTATTTAAATACATTTGTATTTAAATACGTATTTAAATACATTTGTGTATTTAGAAATGTATTTATAAATACATTGGTTGTTATGTATTTAAATACAGTATTTAAATACTTTTATGAGTATTTAAATACATTGTATAAAAATACTTATAATATTAAAAATGTAAATACTTTTTTATCAGTTAATTTGGTCATCAACCCGCCCAACTATCTGGCAACCCTGATGTTACAGTGAACCAGTGTTTCCACTTGCAAGGAAATTTCCTTATTTTAAACCCGCCTGGGTGGCGCGGTTGGTAGTGTGTAACACTACCAACACTGGCTAGCGTGTGCAGCGTCCCTGCGCATTCGGTCAGCGGTTCGAGCCCACCAAGTTCGTCCTGGCGTGGTGGCGCTTTGTATAGTCAATAACCTGTTGGTACTTGCAAAGTGTCTAGATAGGATCAAACATAGATAACAGTAGAACTGGATGTGACACTCCGCAACTACGCGCACTGGACGCTGCAGTACTGGCCTCATGGTCAGTCTGCTGGCCCATTCAATTGCTGCATATGACTATCATATAGACTGGTTTATCAGTATATATGATATACTGTAACCTTCGTAAATGTTTGTTCTATAATATTATCAAATAAAAAACAGTAAAACACGCTAAAGAAATGCCATTACGAGACTCTGAAGAAATATGCATGAACTTAATATTCACTTCAACTCTTCGCCATTTAAAACTTTCCGAGTCAACTTTTATCATGAAGGGTATCAATAGAAGCGCAATTTTATTAGCTTTCCATTGATATATTTCGTTTTCTGATAAATGAATTAGAACCATGCATAAATTAGCGTTAACTAAATATATAAAATCATCAATCGAGTAATTTTCCCGATTGATGAGGTTATTTATTTAGTCAACGCTAATTTATATATGGTGCTAATTCATTTATCAGAAAACGAAATATATAAGTAAATAAATAACATCATCAATCGGGAAAATTACCCGATTGATGAATTTATATATTTAATTAACGCTAATTTATGCATGGTGGTAATTCATTTATCAGAAAACAAAATACATCAATGGAAAGCTAATAAAATTGCGCTTCTATCGATACCCTTCATGATACAAGTTGACTCAGAAAGTTTTAAATGGCGAAGAGTTGAAGTGAATATTAAGTTCATGCATTTCATGCATCATTCATCGAAATTTCTTCAGAGTCTCGTAATGGCATTTCTTTAATGTGTTTTACTGTTTTGTATTTGTATTGATAATATTACAGAACAAACATTAACGAAGATTACAGTATATCATATATACTGATAAACTAGTCTATATGATAGTCATATGCAGCAAGTGAATGGGCCAGCAGACTGACCATGGGGCCAGTACT